>PVJC01036800.1:0-17542 GCA_004026665.1 Murina feae | reverse complement strand
CTATGGATGAGGACAGTGGGGGGGCAAGGACAGAAGTTGGGGTGGGAAATGGGAGGAGGGGAGCTATGGGGGAAAAAAGAGGAACAACTGTAATAATCTGAACAATAAAGATAAATTTTTAAAAAAGAGTAAACTCTGTGTTTCATGTACACACAACTATAAACATACTTTTGCCCCACTCTGTATATGAATTAGGTCAAGTTTATATTGTATGATCCAAATCTTCTATTTCTCTACTAAATTTTTGTTTCCATGTTCCACTGTGGATTTATCTATTTCAACATTTAGTACTTTTAGGTGTTGCTTCATACATTTTTAGGTTTGTGTAAATGTAGGATCATGATATCTTCCTATTGGATTGAAGACAGAGAAGACAGGAGAAGACATGAGAAGTCATGAGCATATAAGAGAGTCTTTATTGTAGCCCAAGTAGCCATTGCTACTAAGAAGCTATTAGGTAAAATAGTCTAGTAAAGTATTCCTTGCTAATACAGAAGCAAATACTGGAGTCATCCTAGTGAAAATAGCCAGCACCAGCTGATCAATAATACATCTTCCCCACAATATAGCCACCAACATAGGAACTATATAAACACATAGCCCGACTAAGCAGCCTCGCATAACATTAGCCTCTCACTGGCTGGTCAATGGCAACTTATATACAAACTCAAAAAAAGCTCGAACAAAAGAGGCTTTATGCCAAATAGTGACCTCAGTATTTGGGCAACAGAAAGGCATGCCTGCACTCACTATGATGTGCACTGACCACCAGGGGGCAGTGTGGAAAGAAGCAAGGCCCCAGCCAGCAGCCAGAAGGCCCTGATCGGCCCTGATTGCCAGCCAGGCCTAGGAACCCTATCTGTGCATGAATTTTGTACTGGACCTCTAGTCTATTGTAAACCTTCAGCTAATATCATACTCAATGTTGAAAAACTGAAAGCTTTCTGTCTAAAATCAGGAACAGGACAAGGATATGCGCTCTTACCACTCTTATTCAACATAGCACTGAAAGTCCTAGCCAGAGCAATAAGGCAAGAGAAAGAAATAAAAGGCATCCAAATAGGGAATGAAGAAGTCAAACTGTCACTTTTTGTGGATGACATGATTCTGTATATAGAAAACCCTAAAGACCCCTCCAGAACACTATTAAAAACAGTTAAACAAACACAGTAAAGTTGCAGGGTACAAAATCAATGTGCAAAAATTCATTGCCTTCCTGTATACTAACAACAGAATTTCAGGGGAAATAAAGAAAAAAAAAATAATTCCTTTTGCAATTGCAACCAAAAGAATAAAATACCTAGGAATAAACTTAAAGAACATGAAAGATCTATATACTGAAAATCATGAAGTATTGAAAGATTCAATCACAAAGAGATTGAAGAAGACACAACAAAATGGAAAAATATCCTGTGTTCATGGATTGGAAGACTCAACATAGTTAAAATGGCCATATTACCCAAAGCAATATACAGATTTAATACCATCCCCATCAAAATCTCAATGTCACTTTTAAAGAAATTATCAGATTTGGGGACCACAAAGACCCAACATAGGCAAAGCAATCCTGAGGAAAAGAACAAAGCTGGAGGTATCACGCTACCTGCCTTCAAATTATACTACAGAGCTATGATAATCAAAACAGCATGGTATTGGCAGAGAACCACACACACAGATCAATGGACTAGAATAGAGCCCAGCTATAAAACCACATGTATACGGACAGGTAATTTTCAACAAAGGAGCCAGAAACACACAATGGAGTAAAGATAGTCTCTTCAATAAATGGTGCTGAGGCCCTAGATGTTTTGGCTCAGCGAATAGAGTGTCAGCCTGTGGACTGAAGGGTCCCAGGTTCAATTCTGGTCCAAGGCACGTGCCAATTGGTGGTTCTCTCTCGTCATTGATGTTACTGTCTCTCTCTCCCTTTCCCTTCCTCAATAAATATATTTTTTAAAGTAAAAATAAATGGTGCTGGGAAAACTGGAAAGCCACATGCAAATGAGTAAAACTGGATTACAATTTGTCCCCAAGTTCAAAAACTAATTCAAAATGGATTAAAGACCTAAATATAAGACAAAACAAAAAGTTACATAGAAGAAAATATAGGTATCAAACTATGGACTTTGGTCATAGAGAACATTTTATGAATTTGTCTCATCAGTCTCTTACACTTTTTCCTGTATTTTTTCTACCTTTGCATGCTTCAGTATAGATATTTTTCTGTGGACTTTCTTTCATTTTCTTTTATAAATTTAAATTCTTTATTGTTTAAAGTCATTTTCTTAATTATCTCTTCTGTTGTATCTAATAGATTATTCTTTCTAGTGAATTCTTAATTTTTAATTCTAGTATTTTCTTTTGATTCTTTTATGTAGATTCAAAATCATTTTGTCATCTCTTAGACATATTAATCATGTTGTCTCAAAGTCTACAGTTGTTATCAAGAGGGTTATTATGACATAAGCTACTCGATTATAGCAGAAAGCAGAAATACCACCTACTTATTTAAAAAATAGCAAGGAATCTGGATTTTTATATGACAGTTCTTGGATTTTACATGTTGGTCCTTGATTTAAATATTCTAAAAACACCTTATAAGGCCAATTAAAATTTTTTTTCAGCCAGTTAGTGACATCTTACCTAATTAAAATGAAAACTAGAAGTGGGCTTTCTCACAGTCTCCCGATAACCCTATTTAGAAAAGATTCCCTGGGCTGAGGAGAAAGCCAAAGAGAGAGGGAAGAAGGCAGAGGGGAAGCAATAGGCTTAGATAGAGGGACTTTATACAGTCCTGGGAAGAGGACAGAAAAAATCCAGATAGTTTTGTACTAGTAGGTCTGAGAGCAGAGGAAATGTGCAAACAGAGAGGATATCCCTCCTGAGGTACTGTTGGCAGCATTATACCATAAAAGCAACAGTTCCAGAGCGTAAGCATAAAGCTTATGCCAAATACAACCTATAGAGGTCCTCACATGGGGCAGGAGCATTAACTAAGAAGCCAGGTAAAGAGGAAGGCAGGATGTCTTAGCAAAGACTCAGTGAACTCTGACCTTACCCACACACAACACTCGCCCCTTCTCTAATCCTCCAGTTCCTCTGGTCTCCACTCTTTAACTAGACAGCCATGTCAGGGTCTAGCCCTCTCCTTCGAATATCCACATGGCTCTTTATCTCAATTTATTTAGGTGTTTATGCAGCTTAACCTTCTCAGAGAGCGCTCCCGAAGAGCTCACACCCACACACCAGACGATTTACTTTCCATCCCAATTTCCCTGCTCAGTTTTTCCTTTAGCTATTAATATAGTCAGTTCGAATTAGTTGATGATTCCATACTTGTGAATTCACCTACTTGCTAAAACTTATTTGTAACCCCCAAATCAATACCCACAGTATGGGGTGTGGCTACAGTGTTTTGGACAGGTTCAGGCTTTGGACTGAGGAGAGGGCGCAGTCCTCTTATTGCCACGTGCAAGTCCCAGCTGGAGGGCAGAGCCTTCCCAGCACAATTATAGCCAACAGCTATAGTTGTAAGCTTCAACCTATGGTCCAAACACGTGGCCCCACGTGCCTGTGTAATAGAGTTCAGGTGCATGTGCTTAAGTAGAGTTGAAACTCACAAGAATGCTGTAAACAACTTGATCACGCCCCTACTATGCCTCATGGCATCTGCTATAAAATAAAGACAGGGCTTGTGCGCGCTGGCGCTGTCTCTGCCCATCAGAGAGAGCAGTGTCCCACTGAGACCCAGCTTTCACTCCCTAGTCTCTTTTCTTAATCTTTTCATCACCCCCACTTGGGATCACCCTTGGCCGAGCCGGTGCAGCACACCACAGTTTTCACAGTCATTTATGGACATGCACAGAGTGGTAAAAAACAGTCATCTAACAATACACATTCCCAGCTGGGGCTGAACAAGTTGTTTTAGCTCTCATACTATTAACAAGTATTCTTCTTGTTTTAGCTCTCATACTATTAATAAGTATCCTTTCACAGTCTATTTGGTGCCACTTTTTTTGCATTTTTGTGCTTTGTATGTGTGTGTGGGGGGGGAAGGGTGATTTTTGTGTTTAAAATGCTCCCCCCCCCCCCGCCCCGCCAAAAAAATAAAATAGCTCTCAAAATGCTGAAGTGCTGTCTACTAGTAATGTTCCTAAGTGCAAGGAGTGTGTGATGTGCCAGATGAAAGTACATGTATTAGGTAAGCTTCATTCAGGCATGAGTTACACGTGTTGGCTGCAAGTTCAATGTTAATGAATCAACAATATAAAGTACAGCGTCTTTAAACAGAAACATACCTAAAGCAAGATTATATGTTGGTCAGTGGCCAAAACTTATGACCAAAGGCTTGTAGTACTCTAACCATATATTTTTCCTAAGAGCAATGTTGCAGTATTTGCTAGTTCAGTGACTTAATAAAGTTTTGGTTTTCTAATAAATACGTAATAAAGTTTTTATTTTCTAGAAAAAATTACTATGAGAATCCACTGTATCTGACATTGTGTTATTTATTAATTTATCTGTCTCTTCCACTGGAACAGTGGTTCTCAAACTTGTCTGCACATTAGAATCACCTGGGAATCTTTTTAAAGCCTTAATTTCTGGGCCTCATCCTCCGCAAATTCTGTTTCTTTGTTACTGATGTTGTGGCCCCACCCCATAACAAACAAACAGAATTTCTGGAGGATGAGGCCCAGAAATCAGGATTTTAAAAAGATTCCCAGGTGATTCTAACGTGCAGCCCAGGCTGAGAACCGCTGCGCTAGAAGGTAAACTCAAGGAGAAGCAGAGGCTTTGTCTGACAGTGGTTCTCAATGACCCTTTCACAGGGGTCGCTGAAGACCATCCTGCACATCAGATATTTACGATTCATAACAGTAGCAACATTACAGTTAGGAAGTAGCAACAAAAATAATTTATGGTTGGGTCGTAACATGAGGAACTGTATTTAAAGGGCCAGAAGGTTGAGAACCACTGGAACCTGTTCGCTGCTGTCATTATAGTAACGGGCAGCACATGGTAGGCATTCAGTAAACATTTGTGAAATGAGTGAATGAAGGCAGATCAGGCCTACACAACAATTATTTTAAATTTCAGAACTAAGAAGGATTTTTAGGAAAGGGTTTGGTAAGGGGGAAGGGAGGACGGGGATGAGAAAAATATTGGTTTAAAATGAATTGAATCTCAGATTCTCCCACATAAAAATAGCAACTGAACTACAGAACCGTCATCATTCAGAACCATTGGATATCTGGCCAAATGGAAGTCCTACAACTAGGAATTTAAAGAAGCAGCCACATCTAGACTGTCCCACACCCACGTGTGTTGGATAAAAATCGGAAGGGATTTCTCTGCAGCTGAGAAATCCCTTTCTGAGGAGTGATAGGTCCCAGCTCCACCCCAGGCCCCTCAGCCCAGGGTTCCAGTGCCAGGAAGGCAAGTCCCCATAATTCCTAGCTGTAAAAACCAGAAGGGAGTATGGCTGAGTAAAAAAGTAGCTATGGAGTCTCAGACAGTTCCTCTTAAGAGGCCCATGTACAGTTTCTCAGAATCACTCTCTGAGCTCCAGCACCGGGGCAACAGATCAAAGGCACCAGGGACATGTGGAGAGGGACAGAATTGTCTAGCATCAGGGTGAGAGCTGGAGGGCAACTTTCTGCCAGACAAAAATGCTGGCAGAGGCCATTGTGCCTTTTTTGAAATGACCCCCTCCCTACTGCCTCTCCCCACCCCCCAACACACACACACAGAGCTTGCAGGCACCACATCTCAGTCTCCATGAACCTAGCTCACACTGTTCACCCCACTCTGATGATTCCCTGAGACCCCACCCAACCTAACTTGCAGGCCCACCCAAGCCATTTCCAAGCCTTTCCCACACAAACTGCCTGCCTTGGCTCCTCCTCCAGATTTTCCTAAAATCTATCAAAGGTTCACAAATTGAAAACAAGCAGTATCTGGCCTCAGCATGCCTTTTACATCTTGCTAAGTGGCCACAGGCCCAGCACTAGCAGCAGCCAGCCTTGGTATACAGCTTGGTCTCATGGACACCTCCTAGCCCAGTATAAGTAGCAGCCATCTGCAGATCACTCAGTCCATGCTAGATTACAACCCTACCATCTCCACAAATGACACACTTAAGGGGTGGACTCAGTGAACACTAAAGCCCCACTGAAACAAGTTCTGCTCTGTAGGGTCAGTTCCTGCACAGCAGCTGTTGTATTGTACTCGCAGCTGGTTCTCACAGCCAATTGATCTGAGGGTCAATCCCTCCCAGTGATGCCAACAGCAATCAAGGCTCAACTATAGCAGGACAGTGCACACAGTTCACACAGGGACACACTTTAAGTACCCAGCTCCAGTGACTGGGAAGCCTGTGCAATGGGGCTCTACAGGACATCTATAATACAAGGCCATTCTACCAAGTCTGGGAAATGTAGCAGCTCTACCTAATACATAGAAACAAACTTAGGGAAGCATCCAAAATGTGGAGACAAAGAAACAGATCCCAAATGAAAGAACAGGAGATATCTCCAGAAAAAGAACTAAAGGAAATGGAGGCAAGCTAACTAACAGATACAGAGTTCAAGAAAATGGTTATAAGGATGCTCAAGGAACTTAGTGCGAACTTCAACAGCATAAAAAAAGGACATAGAAACCATGAAAAAGATCCAATCAGAAATGAAGGATATACTCACTGAAATGAAGAATAATTTATGGAAGCTCAACAGTAGAGTAGATGAAGCCAACAGTCAAACCAGAAATTTGGAATATACGGAAGCAAAATCAGAACAGCAAGAAGAAAGAGGACTCTAAGATAATGAAGATATAGTGTAAGGAGCCTCTGGGACAACTTCAAGCATACCAATATTTGCATCATGGAGGTGCCAGAAGAAGAGAGAGAGTAAGAAATTGAAAATCTATTTGAAAAAACAATGACAGTACAATTCCCTAACCTGGTGAATAAAATAGATATGCAAGTCCATGAAACTCAGAGAGTCCTAAACAAGATGACCCAAAGAGACTACACCAAGAGACATTATAATTAAAATGTCAAAGGTTAAAGACAAAGAGAGAATCTTAAAAGCAGCAAGAGAAAAAGCAGTTAGTTACCTAGAGGGGAGCTCCTATAAGACTGTCAGCTGATTTCTCAACAGAAACATTGTAGCTCAGAGGGATTGGCAAGAAATATTCAGTGATGAAAAGCAAGTACCTACAATCAAAATTATGCTACCCAGCAAAGCTATCATTTAGAATTGAAAGAAAGGATAAAGAACTTCCCAGACATGCCCTAACCAGTTTGGCTCAATGGATAGAGCGTCAGCCTGTGGACTGAAAGGTCCCAGGTTCGATTCCAGTCAAAAGCATGTACCTTGGTTGCAGGCACATCCCCAGTAGAGGATGTGCAGAAGGCAGGTGATTGATGCTTCTCTCTCATCAATGTTTCTAACTCTCTATCCCTCTCCCTTCCTCTCTGTAAAAAATCAATAAAATATATATTTTTTAAAAATAACTTCCTAGACAAGAAAAAGCTAAAGGGAGTTCATTATCACCAAACCAGTATTATAGGAAACTACGGGCTCAGTGCACAAATTTGTGCACCTTGAAAGGAACTGTGGGCCATGAGGCTGCAGTGAGTACAGGAGTGGATCTTGGCCCATCCTCCATGCCCTTGCCCAGCCCCTCCCACCATGGCTCCTGGTCCCATCTGCCAGTAGCCCTGCTCTTGCTGCCACTCCACTGATGGCACCAGCCCTGCTTGTACCCACTGATGGTGCAAGGCGATTGGGGCCGGTACCAGCGGCAGTTGCACATGGGGCTGGTGCCGTTAGCAGGTGTGAGCAGTGGTTGCTGCCCCGATATCCCCTCAGGAGCAGGGGGAAGTGGAGAAGCCCTCAGGGGCGATTGGGGCCAGCAGCTGCCACTCGTACCACTGATAGCACTGAGCGATTGGGACCAGCGCCGGGCGCTGGCAGAGGGTGCAAGCAGTGGCTCTGGTGCCAACTGCAGGTACACACAGGGCAGTGAGTGTTAGCAGCAGCTCCAGTGCCAGCAGCAGGTATGAGTGGGGCTATCACCAGCAGTGCATGCAAGAGGTGGCTGCTGGACCTGATCGCCCCTCAGCAGCCGGCAGAGGTCAAGAACCCCGGAGGGGCTATTGGGGCCTGCAGCCGCTGCTTGCACCTGCTGATGGCACCAAGCAATCGGAGCCAGTGCCGGGCACTAGCAGTGGGTGTGAGTGGTGGCTCCAGCATTGGTAGCAGGTGCGAGCACCCAGCGGGACCACGGCATGCGGAAGCAAAGAATTTTCAGTAACCAACAGAGGCTTGCCCTCACTCACCTGCTCCACCATCCCACCACGTCCAGTGCCTGCCATGTTCTTCACTCTGTCGCCTGCTGCTGACACCTGCCATGTTCCACATGCAGCCCCTGGTGGTCAGCAGACATCATAGTGACCAGTTGTTCAGTTTTTCTGCAGTTTGGTCTATTTGCATATTAACCTTTTATTATATAGGATTATTATATAGGACTAGGAGCCCAAGGTGTGAAATCGTGTGGCCCGCCCTCCCACCTGTCGCCCTGCCTTGACACCCGAACCTCTCCACACAGAGCTCCAGCACACCTAGCCCAACCCCTCAACTCCTCTGGCCTTCTATGGCTACTTCAAGCCCCATCCTCAGTCCCTCGAGTTGCCTCAGGCTGGTCCCACCTTCTCCAGGCGTCTCCCCGCTTCCACCCCGTCTCCATCTCTGGAGCAACTCCACCCTGTCATGGTGCTGGAGGAGAGCGTGGAAACCTGCCTGCTGCGCTGTGCTTCTTCCCCAGGCAGTGAGCAGCAGTGCACTCTGAGTGCAAGTGGTGGGTAGTGAAGGACTGGTGAAGGGGGTGCTATGGGCTCTCACCCCCACCTTCCCAGGTGCAGGCCTCCACCGGGGGCCTCCCCACTTCCACCCCATCTCCCGGGGCAATGCCCCGCTGCACACGTGCAGGCAGCCTCCTCCTTACCAGTCCTGACTGTGACATTGTTAGGACCAGTTAGTATATTACCTCTTTATATATACAGATGTTAAAAGGTCTTCAAGAAGAAGAAGAAGAGATTTTTAAAAATATGAACAAAAAATGGCAATAAATACTTACCTATCAACAATTGACTATTTAAAAAAACAAAATAAACTAACAAGCAGAATAGAAACAGGCTCAAATACAGAGAACATTTTGAGGGTTGCTGGATGGGAGGAGGTTTGGCAGATGGGTAAAAAAGATCAAGAGATTAAGAAGTACAAAATGGCCCTAACCAGTTTGGCTCAGTGGATAGAGCATTGGCCTGTGGACTGAAGGGTACCAAGTTCAATTCCAGTTAAGGGCATGTACCTTGGTTGTGGGCACATCCCCAGTAGGAGGTGTGTAGGAGGCAGCTGATTGATGTTTCTCTCTCATCAATGTTTCTAACTCTCTATCCCTCTCCCTTCCTCTCTGTAAAAATAAATCAATAAAGTATATTTTTTTAAAAACAGAAGTACAAAATGGTTGTTACAGAATAGTCATGGAGATGTAAAGTGCAGCAATTTAATCAATATAGTCAATAATCCTATATAATAAAAGCCTAGTATGCTAAGTGTCCGATTGTATGGTCAACCAATCAAAGCGTAATATGTTAACAATATGCTAAGGCCACTCAACTATTTGCTATGAAGTTCACTAACCACCAGGGGCCGATTCCCCAACCAGTAGGTTAGCTTGCTGCTGGGATCTGGCCAATCGGGACTGAGAGAGACTGGCCGGACATGCTCTGGAGCCCTCCCACAGTCCCTCCCCGGCTGGCCAACCTCCTGCATCCCTCCCCGGTCCCAATTGTGCACCGGTGGGGCCCTTCAACCTGTCCTGCACCCTCTTGCAATCCAGGACCCATTGGGGGATATCGGAGAGCTGGTTTCAGCCCCATCCCACAGGCCAGGGGGACCCCACTGGTGCACAAATTTGTGCACCAGGCCTCTAGTATACTAACAACTATGAATGGTGCCAGAAGGTACAAGATTTATTGGGATGATCACTTGGTAAGTTATATAATTTCAAATCACTGGGGTGTACACCTGAAACAAATATAATATTGTATGTCAACTCTAACTGAAAAATAAAAAATAATTATGTGGCAAAATTTAAGAGCTAAAATGAATTGAGTGATGTAGATATTTGTGGGAAGAGCCAGAGACTAGCATGTGCAAAGATCCTGAGCCAGGAACCCTTTGCTTTGTGTTCAGGGGACAGCAGGGAGACCAACATGGCTGGAGGGCTGGAGAGGTAGGAGATCAGAATGGTAACCAGAGGATTTATTCACCTCTCCATCACCAGTACTAAGAAGTATGCCCAGAACATAGTAGGTGTTCAGGGAAAATACGTTGAAGATTTACATGTGACGCTTCAATGCCAAAGCATGGGGTGGCAGTGAAAATCCTGAATAGAAAAATTAACCTTCCTCCTACCCAAGCAAAGTGGAGCGCTTGGGAGAGAAATTAAATAGGGTTGCTCATTTGTCACAAAACAAATAAGGATTGTGACCTTACACACCCACAGGATGTACTCCAGTTCATTCTGCTGCCCAGGGTTGAAACCTGAGCTTCATGAGTGACCTCACAATGCCCAGGGTGGTGCCCGGCTCACTGCCACAGTCCCAGTCCACCATGATGACCATCCTGTGGCTGCTCCTCAGCTTTGCTGTCCCACTGCTGGGTTTCTATGTTCGCATCAGCTGTCCCCATAGCAAGCGATGCCAACGAGCCCTACTTTCCAACAATGATGTTACTCTGTACTGCAACTCTTCTGGGGCACAGTGGTACTACTACTTCCTACAAGATGGGGCCAACTGGTCCATCCACCCCCTCAGTGTTTCAAACATAGAAGCAATATCTGAAGGCAGCATTCTCATTAGAAGTCCATTGCCATCCCAGACAGGTTTATACAGCTGTCGGGACAAGAAAGACATCCAAGTGGTGCAGTATGAGATTGACTTCCAGGACATTAGCACCCTGCACATTACACACAGAGGCCTGGGCCAGAAGCCCTTGCAGAATGAGACCCTGAGTCTGGGAAGCAAGGATGTCATCTTCACCCACTGGGAGCCCTGGCAGGACTGTAACCGCTGTGGAAAGCCCGGTGAGCGCAAACGCCTGGGGTATTGCTACATCCAGGAGCCTCTGGGGAACTCCGTCCCCTGCCTGCTCTACCTGGGAAATGCTAGGCTGTGGTCCAGCCGCATTCGACCTGAGATGCAGATAGAAGCCTGCCATGTCCAGTGTGAAACATCAAAGATGAACAACATTGCTTTTGACGACTTCGAGCTCAGTGAGGAGTCAGGATCTGCATGGCTCACCTGCCCCTTAGGATCCATCTATAGGTAACGGAAGTGCACACCAGCCCTGCCCTTGGCCCTTAACAAAGCTCTCTCAGTCTGGTAGCCTTCATGGTTAATCCATGCAGAGAAGGGCGGGCGGGAGGTGTGGGGGGGATGGAGGAGGAGGGCAAGTGCCCTACATGAGTCAGCCCCACAGTCTCTGCACTGGCTTCTTCAGATGTTCCTTTGGTAAGAACCCCCTGGTGCCCACACACTATTGCTTCACATAGCCAGAAGAAGAGCATCTGACACTCAGGAGGGCTCGGCTGACTGTGCCTGGCCCTGTGCTGGACAGTGCTGTGGACATGGTAGTCTTCAGAGTTCCTGCCCTCAGGAAGCCACCGGGCCAGCAGCAAGGCAGCCCAGAGTGGTCAGGATGGGGATGGGAGAAGCCCAGGCCAGTGGAGGGGCTGTACTGGGGGAAGCCTGGGAAGCTGTGGGGCTCTGAGGCTTCTGACTCATCTGAGAGGGTCAGCAGGCTCCAGAGGACAGGACAGTGCCCTAGGCATGCCCTTCAGGGGCTGCCTCCTGCAGCTCACACTTACGTTCTTGTCTTCCTGCTTGGAGCCCCTGGGAAATCTCCCCATTTTCCTTCTCTTCCCCAACCCACCTGCCCCCACCCCAGTAATAAGAATTACAACCACTCCTGGTTTCACTGGGGGCGGGCCATGGGCAAACTCTCTTCACAAACGGCACCCTCTCCCATCCTTCCACTCTGGCCCGAGGAGTTGTGGACTCCAAGGAAGTCCATTGATAGGTGGGGAACTGCAGCGGGAAGGGATGCAGTCCTTGCTCAAGGAGATTTGTAGTGAGAAGTGGCAGTGCAGACCCTTAATCTCACACACACCAGGAGGTCCCCTTGCCCTCCTTCCCCACACACCCCAGTGGCAGCCCCTCCCTTGCAAGGGGAGAGCATCGTAGCCTCTTGGGGCCTCTGCAGCTATGGGCTCTGTGGAATCTGGCCTCACCACCTCCATCTGGTTTTCTTTTCCTTGTTTATTCCAGTTGTGACTTCTATTTCTCTCTTTTTTCTCATGTGATTTTGTCTCCCTTCCTCCTTCCTCCCCCTTTAAGTATAAAAGCATTACCTACTCCCTAAAAAGTACCACAGTTCATAAGTGCAGGAAAGTGCACTATGAACCCCTCCTCCCATCTAGACTGGGACACCTGCTCCATGTCCTTTGCCAGACAAGGATTTCCCAATTGCCAGTCATTGGGAACTTGAGGGAAGAGGCAAGAGAGGCTTTATGAATTGCCCATGTCTTTAGGGAGCCAAGTGCAGTGGCACTTTGTGTGAGGTTTTTGTCTCAAGCTCTGAGCGCAGGTAGGCCTGGGTTCTGATCCCAGCTCTGCCATTTGCCAGCCACGTGACTCTGGCCTCTGGTGTCTCTTCAGGCCTCAGCTTCCTTGTTTGTAGAATAGGGTTGTGTTAATTTGCTAGGTCTGCCATTCACAAGTATCACAAACTGGGTGGCTTAAACCAATAGCAATTTAATCTCTCAACAATTGTGAAGGCTGCATGTCCAGAATCAAGGGGTCAGCAGAGCCTTGTGCTCTCTGAGATGCTGATAGAATCCTTGCTGCTTCCTGTCTCCTGGTGGTGGCTGGCATACTGGGCCTTCCCTGGTTTATAGCTGCATCACTTCATTCTCTGCCTTGTCATTGCTTGGTGTTAGTCCTGTGTGCCTGTGTCTCTGTGGCTCTTATCCTTTTCTTTCTTCCTTCCTTTTTTTTTTTTTAAAAAAAAAAAGGCTGGAGGGTGCCCACAGGTCTCAAACCACCCTCATTAGCAAGAGTGGTTGGCAAGCAAAGGCTTGACTAGAAGGAACCACTGAGCTAAGACCAGCCCACTTCTTTTCTTTTTTTAAGGACAGAGTCATATTGGATTTAGGATCCACTGTACTGCAGTCTGACCTCGTCTTAACTAATTACATCTGCAATGACCCTATTTCCAAATAAGGTCACATTCTGAGATCTAATTAAAACCTCACTATCCAACTCAGTACAGAGGTCTTGCTGGCCCTGGCCCCATGGGTTCATTGTGATGTCTAAGGGGACAGATGACTGGGAAGACAAAACAGTGTCTGACAAACAGCTCCACACTGATAGATGTTGCTGCTTGTATGATTATTGGCCCTGCCAGTGCTGTCTTCTAAGTGTCCCCTCCGTTCCTCACACAATGGGTGCGTTATACGCCTAATTGCTTACTTGCTGTCCACATTATTCATGTACAATGCTATTAAGTTACCACTGAGTGTGCTTATAAACCAAGCACTGTTCTAGGTACTTGTGATGCAACGCAAAACAAAACTAAAAAAGATTCCTGCCCTCATGGAGAGTAATCGGTCACATGAATAAAACATTCAGTATTTAAGGTGGTGACAAGGGCAGTGAGGGGGCAAGGGGAGTGGGTGAGGTGGAAATTTCAAACAAGGAGGTGAGGAAAGGTGTCTCTGAAAAGGTAAGGTACGGAGGGAGCCGAGAGCGCTGAGGGAGCATTCCAGGCAGAGGGAGCACTGAGGGCGAAGGCCCGAGGCAGGACCCCGTCCCGCATGTCAGAGAAACGTCAATGAGGCCAGTGTGGCTGGGGCAGAGGAGAGCGGAGAGTGGAGGAGACACAGCCAAGCAGGTACAGGGGGTACAAATCAGCTAATGCCTCTGAATAAACTCTGAGGTGGGTACAATCACTACCCCCAGGGGTCCGATGGGGAAATGTAAGCTCAGCCGGCTGTAGCCTTTGGCCAAGTCACCCACTCAGTAAGGGGTAGGGCTCTAAAAACTCTCAGCTGTCCTGCCCCCACCCGCCTTGCTCCCTGCTGCATAGTGCCCCTCAGAGGGGGTGCTGTCTGCTGTTCCCCGGGGAGGTGCTGCTATCTCCACCTACCTCGGACATTTGTCCTTTCCTCCCTGGGGGCTGCCGCTGACCTTGTCCTCTGCAGGCCCATTTTCTGGGAAGCCGACAGCAAGTCCCTGACCTGGCAGGGCCAGCTCTCTGGCCAGGACCTGGGCACCATCCTGGACCCCGCCACTGGGGGCAGGCGACTGCAGGTCTTCCGGCCAGCCATTTACAAGTGCTTCGTGTATCAGGAGCTCGTGGCCCGATTCAACCCCCGGCCCCACGTGGATATGATAGAGGCTCTGCAGAGAGAAGAAGCTAGACAACAGCAGGAGGCAGGAGAGGCCCAGGAGGGGAAGGCTAGCTATTCCTTCCTTAAGGCCCTGAAGCTGCTGTTGGTGGGCACCGTGCTGAGCCTGCTCGGAATGCTGCTCAAGCTCTTCTGCCCTGCATGGAGTAAAAGAAGGAAACAGGTGCTTCTGATGAAATAAAGGGAGCCTGCAGCGCTCAGGAGACCTGGCCTCCTGTGCCTTTGTCACCTCAACTGTCCTTTCCCCAGCCTCTGCCCTGTGCCTGCCCCACACCACACTCTGAAGACATAAGGGCCAAAGACCTATGGCCACAGCTAAGAGTGACTGCACTCTTCCCTTTTCCAGGTTCTGCTCTGTTAACTCATTTGCAATCCCCATTCCACAGATGAGAAACTGAGGCAAGAAGACTACCTGGCTAGTAATTGGAGTGGGGGGAGGGGGGAGAAGGGGCGGAGCTCCAGTTCAAACCCAAGTTGCCTGGCTTAAACCCTATACTCCTCACAAGGGAAAGAGAGTGGGATGAGGCCACTGGGGGAGGAATGTCTGGGGTTGGTAAACTGTAACCACCTCACTCACTGCACTCTCCTAAGGACAAGGACTAAGACAGGGATGGGAGTGGATAACCTCAGTCCCCCCAGATCTGCACTGGTCCGCTGCCTTTCCTTGCTTGTCCCTTGTCGCACCCTGACCCAACTGTGACTATGGCCTTTCGGCTTTGCTATATCTCTCCAAGTCAGAAGGTGCTGCCATAGGGGTGGCCTGGGACAATGGGACACTCACCATCTTTCCTGTCTTGCAGTGGAGAGAGCCCCTTCAGACCCCAAATGGAGACAGGTCCCTCCACCAGGACAAGGAATCTGGCCTGGTCCAGGCAGCCCACAGAAATCACTGGGACTAACTATTCCAGAAATTATATGCACTGTTTGGCAGAGTGAGAGTGAGCAATAAAATATTAATGCCTGTGAAATTCTTTGCCCTGATAGTTCATTGTGAAGCAGCTTACAGAACAGATCTGAAGCTTCCAGAGCAGAATTTCTGTGACTGAGGAGAGGGCAGAGCTCACCCCTCACATACTAGGTACTTTCGCCAAAACACGTAAGGTTTTGTAGACACCAAAGGGTCTTGTAGAATGGGGGATGTTCATGGAGACTTACAGAGCGTCCAGAGGGAAGCAAAGGCAGAGAACAACAATGATAACAGCAAATATTTGTGGACCTCCTGGTGTGGTCAAAACTCAAACCCGTCAAAAACATTATGTCCTCACAGCCACCCATGAGGCTGCGGTTGGGAAGGGGCCAGTGATGGAAGTTAAAGACAACATCTGAGCTCCCTCCCCTACTGGCTCCCAGCCAGAGCCAAGCCTGGTCTGATGCCCAGGCCTATGACTGAAGGTCACAAAATTACAGTTATGAAGTAGCAACGACAATAATTTTATGTTTGGGGGTCACCACAACATGAGGAACTATATTAAAGGGTCATGGCATTAGGAAGGTTGAGAACCACTGTTTTAGAGAGAGCTCCATCTTCTTTCTGGGAAGGAACCCATGAGTCCTGGTAGCAATAGGGGAGCTGGGTTGTACTGCAGACCTTGCAGTGAAAGTGGGGAGTGCAGACCTGGCCTGAGAGGAGAAAGGGAAGGCAGGAGGGGAAGGGGGAGGAGACGTGGGGGGAAAGAGGTGGATGGACACCTCTAGAGCCAGGAGGAGGGGTTGAGAGTGGACCCAGCCTGGGAGACCATGCTTCACACCATCTCCTTGTCTGTCCAGCCACAGAAATCTCCCTTTCTGGGCTTTCTGGGGCCCGGACACTCCTCCTCTCCCCCTTCACCCCTCCTCCCCACCCCCAGTACAAAGCTTTCTCTTTCTTCCCTCTCTCACTCTCCCACCTCATTCTCACTTCCTCTTTCTGTTCTTCATACATACCAAGCTTGTTCTCACACAGATCTTTATGCTTGCTGTTCCCTCTGCCTGGAACACCTTTCCCCAGGAACTTTGCAAGGTGGCTCCTTAGCTCTCAGGTTTCAGCCAAATATACCCTCCTCAGCGCAGCCCTCCCTGACCACCCCAACCAATTCCCCACCCCCTGCTCTCACAGCCCCTTCCAATCACACCACCCTGCCCCACTTCCTTTCTCTGAAACTGTCATGTTTGTCAGCCTGTTTGTGGTCACAACTGTCGCCCCAGTGCCCAGCACAAACCCTGGCACAGAGCAGGTGCTCAGCTCAAGGCCCAGCAGTGCCTTCTATTACCCAACCCACACAACTTCTTTAAAATTAGTTAGAATTCTTAACTCTTAGAAACAATTTTTAGATGACAAGTAATTAACATTCCTCAGATTAGCAATACATTCACATTTTTAAGAGATATATTTCAAATAAAATGTAAGATATATTAACACATCTTCTTCATCTCTGCAATAAGAAGCCTGAAGTAGGCAAACTTCTATCAATTAATATTTCAGTATCCAGTTATTTCAAAATACCTAGTTATTTAATACTTTTTAACTCAGAAAGACTCCAAAGTTTTAAGTTACCTAAGTTATCAAAGACTTGAGAAAACTATGTTTAAATAAATTCAATTGTATTGTAAAACTTTACTAAAACCCTTCCTTTTATATATATTCACTAGGAGCCCGGTGCACAAAAATTTGTGCCCTCAGGGTGAAGGGAGTCCCTTAGCCCGGCCTGTGCCCTCTGACAGTCTGGGACCCCTCAGTGGATGTCCTATGATGGCCCCAGTCTGCCAGGCGCCTTGTGTGTGTGTGTGTGTGGCCACTGGGGACCTGCCCCCAGCCGCATCTGAGGCTCGGAGCAGTCCTCCTGTGTGTGTCTACCTGCTGGGGACCTGCCCCCAGGCACACTGTCAAGGCTTGGAGCAGGCACCCCCTCTATGTTGATCTCTCAGACTCTTGCCCTCCCCTGCATGTTGTTCTCTTTTTTGAGCTGTGACCAGGGCTGGGTGCTGCCTGCCTCCCAAGCTTGCCTACTGCCCATCTTCCTCCAGCCAC
>PVJC01036799.1:0-17543 GCA_004026665.1 Murina feae | reverse complement strand
GGTCCTGCGCTGTCCCGCCCTGCAGCCGCTCTGTGCACTCGGGAGGTCCCTCAGCCCGGCCTGTGCCCTCTCACAGTCTGGGAGCCCTCGGGGGATGTCCACCTGCTGGCGTGCCTGACCAGCCTGGGTGAGGGGCTTTAAGGCTGCCCACAGCTCCCATTGACCCAACGTCCCAGCAAGGCTGGCTGGACGCAGGTTTTTGGGGTTTATGTCCTATAATTGATACACTGTTCCTTTAAGCCAGCTAACGAACCCTCCTCTCTGCCTCACCTCGCAGCGTCTATAATGACACAATGTTACTAAGTGGTGAGGCCCCGGCTGCTCTTTCCTTCAGCTCCGGAGGATTCTATGATTGTTATATTGTTTCAAATCTGTGTTTCGCTAGAGGCAGTTTAAGTGGAGCGAGCGCAGCTTCACTTTCGCTCCTGCCGCAAATGGAAACTGCCGTTTACTCAGGTCCATGAGTGGTGGCCTCCATGTTGGCTGGGCTAATTTGCATACAGCTGCTCTGATTGGCTGGTGGGCGTGGCTTACCCTGTCTCAAAGAAACGGTTAATTTTACTATTTCGCTTTTATTAGTTTAGATTGCCAGTGCCTGTTAGACGATCAGTCAGTTGGATAGACAGATGGTTACTTAGCCTTTTATATATATAGATATGAGGCCCGTAGAACCATAAGAAATGCAAAAATTCACTGTTAATAACTTATTCTCGAATTGCCCCCCCCCCTTAAAAATCAAATTGCCCCGCTATGGGAAGCACTGGTCTAGACCTTGGCTCTACACACTCAGACCCACCAACACAGCCCTTCTTCATGGCAAGGTCCTCCTTCTTTTGATAAACATCTCAACCCATTCAAGATGCTTTGAGACAAACATCAAAAGGAAAGGTGTGGATCTTTATCCTGTCTCCCTAAAATGATTCTTGGCCCCTTTGCATATCTTTCCATCCCTTTCCCAGCAACCTTTATTTTTTCATATCAAGAGATAGTGAAGAGAACAGGGATGAGTCATGTTTAGGTTCATTGACCCAAATCCAAGTGAAAAGATCCCAAGTTCTTGAAAGAAGAGACTGTAGTGAAAAATATTAGTCATAATAGTTAAACATGACAACTTCCTCTCCATCAAGCATTTTGTTTCAATCAAGCATTTTATATACACTATCACTATGAATCACTATGCGTATACCCTGGTTTTAGAAAACACATCTGAGTTTAAGTGACGAGCTCAAGGTCACCCAACAAGTGATGGTGAATCTGAGATCCAAACTCAGGGCTGTCTTACTCCAGAGCCCATTCTCTTACCACTGGGCCATCCTATTAAAAACTAAGTGGCCTAGTCAGGGCTTTGATCAAGAGTAGGGTAGAAGTACGGTTCCTGACCTCTTCACCTGAGGGAGGGGTAAACCAGTGAGGTTGTCACAAGCCCATAAGGGGCCATAGCCACAGACCTGAGTGCTACACATTGAACATTTTCTATGCACCAGACACTGGCCTGCATGTCCTGTCTGTATCAGGTGTGTTCCCACACAAGGTCTTTCAACTGAGGGAATGTAACACACAGGATTAGTTTTGCAGCTTTCTGAGGAGCCAGAGGGGATAGTGAGTGACCCAGAGTTTAGTAACAACAAGAAGTCATTGCTGCGATGACTAAGGCCAGGACAAAAAGAGACAAAGGAAGAAGGTGGGGTTACCAGTGCCCATGGTTTGGGGTCACCCAACCAGAGCTGGAGGCACAGTAGAGATGCAGTCACTGCCAGGGACACCACCAGAAGCAGGCAGAGAGGCAGAGGAGAGATTTCTAACCCTGACAAGTATCGTTCCAGATAGTTATTTTTATCCCATTTTAGAGATGAAGAAACAAACTACAGACCCTCCCATTTGGGAGACGTTAAGTGACCGACCCAACCATGAGGAAACAACTTTTAGGCCAGAGAAGTTTTGATTTAAACCCAGGCCATCCTGTCTGTCTTCAGGGACTATGTACCACGAAGAATTCAACAACGAAAGAAGACAGTTGGGAAGCCTTGCAGTTCCAAAGATTCCGCCAGGGTGGGGTAACAATGTTTTCTTCTTCTTTTGTCCCCTCAAGTGCATTTTCGTAGCCCAGAATGGAAAATTATAGGCTACAGCCAGGACTCTGGTAGTTGGAACTATTTTGTGTTTTTCCGTCTTTTTCAAATTTTCCTCAAGAAAGATGCACATCTTTATTAATGGGAAAGACAGATAATCTTTCATCAACACTAAACCAGTAGGAGGCTCTAGGCAAAGCCTTTAGCAGGAAAAAATGTTGGGGCAAAAGATGGTGATAGAAAGGAGAATTGGCCAGTACAGATGCTTGTCACCACCCAGCAGCCTCCTCCCCAGAAGGGGACAAAACCAGAAGCCAATAATATGACATGGTCTGGACACTTCTTCACAAATACACACACACACACTTCATATATACAGCACACATACACTTACACATGCCACACATAAATGCACAAGCATACACATGCTATTATACACATACCCAGCCAGAACACACATGTATGTATGTACACATCTTGTTCATACATGCACATATGAAATACATATGTGCATATTCTTGTGCACATACACACACACATAAAAATTTACATGTGCACATGTCAAACAGAAGTCTCTCATATATCACACATATGTATACACACATCACACCCATACACACTCATTCTGTTCCACTTTTAAAATGAAAATTGGCAAGTGTTTCTTAGCATAAACATCCTACAGATGTGTCTCTGGCCTCCTCCAGGCAGCCCCCAACAATGCCTCCAAAGAACAGGAGGATGCCTTCGTGTTTTGGCCCCAGAACATGTGCCACAAGTGCCATTTCATGGGTGAACTCCAGAGAACACTTCCTTCTGTACCCGCAGCTGGAGGTTTCAGCCGGTCCCCTTGAGCACCCACCAGCGCAGCAGCACCCAGGAGCTCACTTCAGAAGGGCTGTTCAGGAGCTCCCACAGGGTCCACACCCCCCTGAGCCATCCCCACACTCAAAAGAGTGCCTGCAGTTTGCTGGATCTCCATTTGCCTGAAGGAAGCCTGTGAGGCCAGACCCACTTAGGTTCACAGAAAGATCCTTGGAGCCAGGACACTTGGGCAACCCCCCCCCTCCTCTGTGGGAGGGGCCTCTCAGCTCTAAAGACCCCCTACAGCATGTTCCTTGGGTGCTGCATGAAGAGCTTGTAGCTTGTGCTACAGTCCGAGCCTCCTGACCTGACAGGCAGCTAGAGAGGAATTGAATTCAGAGAAAGAAGTGCACCCAACACCCTATTTACCCCCGGGCTCCCACAGCCACTGCTGCTCTAAATATATATGTCACTCGCTCCAACAGAGAGCCCTGTGGCCCAGGGGTGAGGCAAAGCAGGAGAAACCCCAAGCAGTGCATTCAATGCCTTCCTCCCCCCACAGGTTAACCACAGCCCTGTGGTTTACCAAAAACACCTTCCCACATTTCCTGGCTGACCCATTGAGCAGCGAAGGGTGTTGGTTGGGGGGGAACAGGTGGGAGCTGAGGGCCTCTAGGGAGTCTAGAACAGGAAGGGTGTGGCAGGCACTGTACCTGCAGGTGTGAGGACAGGGCCATAGGGACAATTCACAGGCCTGTGGCTTTTGAGCACTAGGCGGGGGATCCACTCAGGGTGGGCTAAGATTCCTCCCTGTGGGAGGTAACCCTCCAAAGGGGATGCCCCAGCAGAGGCTGAGTTTAGGGTTTTTGCTTCTTTCGAGAAAGACCTTGTGCATTGAATCACAGGATGGGTGAGGACAGGAAATCAGCTTGAAATGACTTGAACTTGGCAGAGGAGAATGGGAGAGGGAAATGAGTTCCCAAAGGTCCAAGGACTAAGAAGTGTCCCACCGAGAAAGGGGTAACTCCCAGGGTGCCCAACAGTAATGCTGCCCTTTAACCCTGGGTCTGAGCCCCTGCAGAGCTCCACTCGGGCTCTCCTGGTCCCTGTTCCTCACTACAGGACCAGGAGTTGGTTGGACCAAGAGTAGGGTACACATCTCGCTGAATGAAGGTCCAGAGGGGTGACCCAGGGGCTGGGGGCCAGCCTTCTGCAAGGTGTCTCCTGCAGCAGTCAGGGTCCCACTAGAAAAACAAAGCCCAGGCCTAATGTCTCACAGTGAATTAATACAAGGAGTTACAAAGGGGAGAGAAGAGCTGAAAACCCAATCAGGGGAGGGTGAAGCAAACCAGAAATCAGAAGCAGCAAGAAACTGCTACTTGCCTAGGACTGGAGGGACAAAGGAATAGAGGGTATTACCAGGAGGTGGAACTATGGCGAAGACAGGGTCATTGCTGGAAACACTACTTGAAGCAGAAAGGGTGGGATGGAGCATCACCCACTTTTCACTTCTTCCCAGGTGCCAATCTCCCACCAGGGCCTCCCATTGGTTGAACCTACAGAAAACCAGAGTTCAAGGGAGCCTGGGAAATGTAGTTAACAGGGCAAGGCCCAGAGCACAGAGCAGAGCTGGGGAAAAGGGATGGATTGACAACAAATAGGGCAAGGACAAGCTCCATGGCCTTAGCTATAGGATGGGGTGAAAAGTTTTCCTGAGGGCAGAATGGCCTCAGCTGACATCTTTGAGTCTCTTCTGACCCATATAGCAACAGAGGGGGTGAGCAGTTACTCTGTGGGGGATAGTTTCTCAGTCCCCATCAGAAGGGAGAGTAGAATGGCCTTTGGTGGCACCTCAGGTCACTTAACCTGCAATCTGGAGAGGCGACATGAATCGATTCTCAACACTTCACTTGCCCTGCACAGTGGTTCTTGAGGGGCCCTGCCAGCCAGAGCTGGAATATAACTCCTGGTTAGCAGGAGCAGATGGCCAGCATTCTGGAAAAATAACAATAGAGCAGCAGTGGTGGATGAAGGGTCTACTAGTCTAGGCACTAAACTTCATGCCTGTGATGGACTATTTTATTTCATCTTTTTAACAAACCACTAAGGGTGTCCTTGGGGGGAGGGGAATTATTACAGTGAATAATAAAGTGTGTTCCAGGTGCCCACAAATAACTAAGCAAAGTCAAAGTCCTGAAACCAAAAATGAGAACAGCTCAGAAGGTCTGAGTATGTAGTGTGGCTGCTTGAGGTTAAATTAGACCTTCAAGTCAGCATAATTTTCTATTAAGCGAATTGGAAAAAATTAACTTCTGTGTATGTTCTAAGTAATAAAACATGTATCATCACCACAGATGTTTTCATTCAATACTTATTGATTCCATGTTGTAAAAGTTTCACATGACATCATTTTTCACGCGAAGAAATGGAAGACTAGAGAGGAGGGATAATCTGCTGAGAGTCGCACAGCTGGTCAATGAGAATACACTGTGCCACTCATGATGGAGTGCTGCTAATTACCCTCACACACTACTGACACTTCCCCACCTTCGGTCAGCTTCAAAGTTCCTGGTCCCGGAGCCAAGGTGGGCAGGGAAGGGGGGTGATGTCGAATGTGTATGTTCCGACAGCATCCCATGGCCAAATACAATCTGGGGAGACACCAGAGCATGGGGCAGCCTCTCCATCATGTCAGCACAATAAGTACAGTGTGTACCCCCACACATACCCCACCCCTAGAATGGACAGTCAACATTCAGTGGTCTCTCTGACTCCCTCTGGCTTTTCCCTTTGACCAACGAAACGACCGCATCATAAAGGGACTGTGGAGCTCTCTAGTTTCCATTGTCATTTGCAGGCCCAGAGGGGTTGGGGGACTTGCCCAAGGCCACACAGCTGTGAGAGGAGAACCACACACAGCCCCACCTGCAGCTGCACATCTGTTTCATGGCCTACTTCCTCTCACATTCTCTAGAATGCCCCTTTGCTACTACAGAGTTTCGACATTTCAAATGTAGTGGGTAGAATGGCCTGGGTTGGGTTTTTCACACACTTCTTCACACAGTAAGGCAAGATTTACTCTTGAACTGAAAATAGAAATTTATTACATTTGCTTTAAAACATAGCTCTCTCCCTCCTCCCTACCCTAATTTTGGGATCCTCTATTCCCACGTTCACACAAAATTATTCTACAGGGCAATAAAGAGGGATTTGTGAGTTTTCCCATTTCCTAAAGGCAATTAAGTCTTTATTAAGTCCCAGGCCTGTGGTTCATGGGACAGGCAAAGTCAAAGGAGGGGAGAGTACATTTTAGCTCAGGTCTGTGTCCACACAATCCAGGCCTCTTGTCCAACATCTTCTAGTTCCTATAGGCTGGGTTTAGGGGAGGATCATACTCTGCCAGGACTGGTGTGCTGCAGGGGTCAGCAGTACTGATCCCTGGAGCTCCTGCTCGTGGCTGAGTAGCTGCAGGAAGCAGGAGGCTATTTCTACCTCCCTCAGAGATTAACCATCCAGTCAAAAGCTAGACTTCCTCTGAATGAAAGGATGTTCTATCATTCAGCTTTGCTGCATAACACACCACCCCAAAACTTAATGGTTTAAAACATCCACCATTTATTTAGCTCTTAATTACACAGTTGAGCAGTTTGGGCTGGGCGAGTCTTTTGGTCCAAGCCGGGCCCACTCCCACATCTTTGTCCAGCCGCTGAGTATGCCGGACCTGGCTGATCAAGGATGGCTCAGCTGAGGTAGGGTCCTCTGTTCCACGTGAACTCTCATTTTCAGCAGGGAAGCCTGGGCTTTACACACCTGGCAGGTCCCCAAGACAAGAGCAGAAATACTCGAGGCTTCTGGGGGCTCAGGCTTCAAATGGTCATAAAGTCACCTCCACCGTAATCCAATAGCTAAGTCAAGTCACAAGGCCGGGCCTGACTCAAGGATTGGGAAATTGGGCCCAGAACTTGATGGGAAAAGCTGCAAAGTCACCTTGAAAAAGGGAATGGAGAAAGGGAGGAAAGGACTCTCACTGTGTTCACAAATGCTCTTCCCCAGATGTCCATTCCAAATTCTTCTAGAAACAAAGTAGGGGCTCCAGAAGGAAAAAGTTGAACCGAATAATCCATCCAAATGAGGAGCCAGAGTCACCAGCCAAGTGCAAACCTTAAGCACCACCTTAAGCAAATCTTAAACTTACAGTGGTGAGACCTGTACGCTGTGGTGAATACTGGTTCACAAGAGGCAACTATTAAATATGTAGGAAGTTTTTGAGCCTGTTGTTAAACAACCATAGCTTGAAATTGGTCATAGTAAGTATTTATACCATGGGAATTGGCAAGCGATACAAATCAGAGCACTTGGTCTCCCAGAGAGCTGGTTTACAGCATGCCGCTGTCCTTAGGACAAAACAAACACATTTTCTTTCCATCTGAAGAGGTGAACAGCCCTGGCCAGTTTTTCTCAGTGTTCAGAGCATCAGCCCACACAGCAAAGGTCTCAGGTTTGATTCCAGTCAAAGGCATGTTTCTGGGTTGCAGATTCAATCCCTAGCCCCGGTAGGGGCATGTGTTTGGGAGGCAACAATCAGTGTGTGTCTCTCACATTGATGTTGCTCTCTCCCTTGCCTTCCCTCCTTCCACTGTCTCTAAAAATCAGTGGGGAAAAATATCCTTGGGTGAGGAATAACAAAACACAAACAAACAAAAAAGAGTAAGGTGCACAGATACAGAGGGAAAGCTATCACCCACCAATCAGAACATGATGAGTGCAGTAAACGAGTAAACTGAAATTGGAGACTTAGAAAGAAAGGAACGGATAGTTCCTATGGAGGTGGAGATTGAGTAAGACATCACGGAGGAGGTGGCCTTCTAGCTGGGCCTTGAAAGATAAATAAAGACTGCAATGGCCAGAAGTAAGGCTGCAGCCTGAGCAAGAGGACAGACAAACGCAGAGTGGGGCTGAGGTCACAAGTACACTGTTCGGTATCAGGCTTCCAGAGACAAAAAACCCCAAACAGCAGAAGTTTAAATTTCTCCTCATCACAATCTTGGGAAGGCACAGGTACCCAGCTCTGCCCTCTACCCAGCTCTTCACCTTACCCCACATTCTAAAATCTCAGAGAACGGCTGCAGGACCGTCTCCCTCTCTCTCCCCTTCTTGGGAGCAGCAGGTCATCCAATGGTTATTGATTTGACACCCACTCGCTGGCCATGGAGCTTGGACAAGTTGCTTAATCTTCTGAATTCTAGTTTTCAATTCAGCAAAATGGAGCAGGGGTAAATCACAGGGTCACAAGCATTTGGGGGGGGCAAGGCCTGTACAGAATTTAGCATGATGGAGAAGTGGAGTGAGTGTAAAAGAGAGAGAGACAGAGTTAGTTCTTTCCTTCTTCCCAGGCCTGGCCCAACCCCCCTCTTGGCTGCCCTCTCCTTCCCGGGCTTAGTGGGTGGACAGCTGTTATGGGGAGAAGGCCTTGGAGGCCTGGCCTTCTGGAGTTTGATTTTACATGGGCAGCTGTGCTGAACCTTGACCACATCAGACTAGTTCGGTTGAGGGAGCCACTTCAAACAAAGAGTCTATGGGAATGCCAGGCCTATCTGCCAGCCTATCCGCCTTCACCTGTGGCCCACATCCCCAGCCGCACCTGCCTGGAGAGGCCTCTTTGGGAAAGGGTACTGACCCCTTCAGGGTCAAGGGTCTGGTTGCCCAGTTTTCGTAGGCCTGGGTACAAGCGTGGAGGAGTGAAGGCAGGAAGTCCGCTGGGTCAGTGACCCAAGCAAATATTTGGCAGATCAGTGTTCAAGGTTGACCTTGACAGTTCATCACTTGGGTCATCATGGAGTGGTTTCCGGTGGCTCTGCCCTGTGCCTCCCCTCACTGCATCCTTCAGGGATGGTCATTTCTGGCTGCATCCTTCAGGGATGGTCATTTCTGGCTGCACTCAGCCTCCCAAGCCCCTGTCCTAGAGCTCCTTGCCCTGCCCCCCTAATCCCAGGAAGTCCCAGGACAAATCATTTTCTCCTCAGAGTGAGTGAACGGAGGAGGCAAGTATCAGCACTGTGCAGCGTCCCTCCTGGTGAAAGGCCAGCTTGCTTTCTCTCCCCAAACTTCCCAGGCACACATCCCAGCCCCCTCGAGCTGGCAAGGAGGCTCCTCTCCCCAGCCTCTGTGGGAGGGAGCCTCAGAGAGAGGAGAGTCTGGACAAACATCTTGGCTGCTGCTGAAGAGGGAGTCCTGCACTTTCTCAGAAAGCTGCTGAGCATCGCCCGGAGCCAAGAGCACAGCCCTGCCTCTCAAAGGGCTTTGTTCCACTTACTGAAGGCCTAAAAATACACTGGCACTGCCAAGGGCAGTCTTGGAGAGCCCAGGGGAGCCAGTGGTGAGGAACAGTTATCCTAGCACCTGGCACAATTAAAAAGAGAAATGCAGAATTAGCCAACCTCCCCTTTGTCTCCAGGATGCTCCCTCTGTTTCTTTTTCTTGAATGTGTGGGCTTCCCTGAACCCCT
The DNA here is from genome assembly GCA_004026665.1 of Murina feae. Lineage (NCBI taxonomy): Eukaryota > Metazoa > Chordata > Mammalia > Chiroptera > Vespertilionidae > Murina > Murina feae. Next base: position 8,168 of record PVJC01036799.1, on the reverse strand, counting down.
GCCCTGTCCTTGCCTCCTTTCTCTCTCCCCAGCCTGGACCACCTTCCTCTCTGGGTGGAGCCTGGGGCTGCCTACATAACTGTGCTTTTACACATGTCCAAATAGCAGCTCTCTTGTAAAATGCCCAGGAAGCCTCAAATCCCTCTAGTGAAGCCACAATTAGCAACAAAGCTTAAAGTGAAAATCCCCTTAGTGGGCAATAACCCAGTAGCTTAAACTCAAGAAACATGTACTGATCCCTGCCTCAATCAATCTTAATCTTTTTAGAATCTCAAGCCTCTTTGAGAATCTGATGAAGGCTATGGACCCAGAAAAAAAATTGCTCATAAGCCGTATTCCCCAAATAATTTTAGGGAATTTATGAATAGTATGAACTGCATCCATGACCCCCCCTGCACCCTCTCAATAGAGGAACCCTTGATGTGCTGGGAGTCAGGCACTGAGCTAGATCCTGAGACAGACAGATGAATCAGACAGATGAATCAGACAGAGGACCGGCATGCAGGCAAATACCAGCCAGCATATGAGTGTGGAGCTGAGGAGTGGGAGAGGAGCCAGCATTTAACCATTGTGGAGGAGAAGAGGATTTGAACGGGGTTTTGCAGATAAACATGATTCTACCATAGAGAAAACGTAGGGTTAGAGAATTTATGTACAGAATTTGTGTTCATATTGGGAAATGAAAAAGAAAACTTGTTTGGAGCAGGGACAGCCTGAGGACTTATACAGCATATAGGGCAGGTGTGTTGGTTTTCTATTGCCATGTGACAAACAACCACCAACCCGAAGGCTTGAACCAGCAGCACACACTAATTACCTCAGTTTCTGTGGATCAGGACTGCACACAGCTCTGCTTGGTTCTCAGCCCATGAGGTGCAAACAGAATTGACTGGGGCTGTCATCCTACCTGAGGCTTAACGAGGGGAAACTGTTTCCCAGTTCATTCAGGTGGTTGGGGGAGTTCATTTTCTTGCGACACCAGGACTAAGCCCCAAATCCCTACAGGTGGAAGTTGGAGGCTACCTTGGGCTTCTAGAGGTCCCCACAGTCCCCCAGGCTGCCTGCTTCGTGGCCCCTCAGCAGGCAGTTCACAGCATGGCTGTTGGCTTTTCTGAGGCCAGCAGGAGAATCTCTCTAGATAAAGTCAGCTAAGACAGATTCCTTCGGAATGAACGTTTGCCATATCCCATTGGCTAGTAGCCAGTAACCACGCTTAAGGGAAGGGATTACCCAAGGGGTGGCAATAAAGGGTGAAGATCATGGGTCATCTTAGCTTTCTGCCCACCATAGTAAGACTTAGCTGGAAAGAGCAATTGTGAAGGCCCTTGTAGGCCATAGTTAGGACCTTTTTCTCTGGGAGACAGGAAGCCACTGAAAGAGGATGGAGAGGGTAGGATGAGAGTGGAAGCAAAGAGGTCATTGCCATGTTGAAGGTGATTGCCATGGTTTGGAGGTGGGGGAAGATGAGAGGCTTTCTGTGGAGATGGAGAAGAAAGACCCGATATCCACATACTCTGTGTTTGCCTAGTTATCTGTTCATTGTCTTCCTCCCCCTCATAGAATGTAAAAACTCTGGTTTACTACAATATTTTCAGCCAGCACAACAGTGCTTGTGGTATATGCCCAATAGTATTTACTAACTAAAAGAGTGAAAAATGAATGAAAGAAAGAGTGAAGGGTTAAAAAGAAATTCTGGCAATAGACTTTCTAGAACTTCATACCATTAAAATGTGGCAGTGGAAGGATTCATTAGTGATGCTCTATGGTTTCTGTCTTGGTAGATTGAATGGTGGTACTCAGTGCCATGGGAAGGAAAAGAGCAAAATTAGAGGTAGAGACTGAGTTTAACTTTAGTCTAGTAGAAACAAGATGGTCTGAAATCAGCCATTTTGAGAAATCTAGAGGAAATTTGGAAATGTGAGATTCAGAACCCGTAAGATAAGTAGGAAACAGGGAATAGATTCTGTAGTCAGGGAACAGATGAATTCATGGGGTCCAATGAGAGGAGAGAACCCAGTCCTAGAAGAAGAAGGAGCCAGTCTGAAAAGTAGAAGAAGATGTGAGGTGCTAAGGAAAGAGTTCCAGAAGGCAGGCAGATCATGATCAAGGCCACAGAGAGGCCAGGCAAACAAGATGAGAACTGAGGTTTGGTGATAAAGGGTTCCTAGTCACCATGTGAGGGCAATCTCGGAGGAGTGAAGGTTTCCAGGTCAATGAAAAATTAAGTCACTCCTTGAAGAAGGAACATGGGATAATGCTGAGAACAGATTTGATAGTGAGGAAAGGAGGAGGGGAAAAGGGATGAATCCAAGAATAGGTGAAAGGGTTGGGGATGAACAAAAATTCCTGGCCTAAAAGCATAGACTTACCACCTGAATATTCCCTTCCTGCTCTGCCCCAACAGGGAGACATAATGCAGGCTCAAAAGGACTTGAAGAAAGAAGAGACTTGGGCAGAGAACACATCTGGGTCCCTGGGATCTGTCCCTGATCTTGGCTTAACAGGGAATAGTCAATGGGAGCTAGTGAAACTCTGAGGCTCCTGGATTGTACATGGAGAAGCCTGGATCTCACCTTTTTCTACAGATTTGAATTCCATTACAAGCCCATAGCAGATGGCATTTCCAAAAATGGCCACAACAGTATCTCCTATCCCATGTGCTCTTCTACAATGTGACCTTGACACTACCATCAAGAGGTCCGTTCACCTTAAACCTAATGGGTCTTTGTGTAGCATAAACTAGTAGTGTAGCATAAACCATTTTGGGTGACCTCATCTTCATAGTTGGACTTCATGATTGGACAGGACTATGAAACTTCTCCAGGTCCTCTCTCTTGGGACATGTATCTTTGAAGCCCTGAGCCACTGTGTAGTAAGTTTTCCTAAAGCCACCAAAAAGAGAGACCCGGAGCCCAGCCTCAGCTAAGTCCAAGCCAACACATCGGGCCACACTGCTCACCACGATCGGTGACTATAATCTGCCTTATTCCCTGGGAGGCTTCATGAGGCCCTGCCCCCTCGCCCTCACTGTGAATTTCCTATACATTCCCATATATACCCCACTGGGACTCCAGAGTAAGTGATAAGCAAGCTGGCCCTGGTGAAGATCTATCCTGAGCAGGTCCTGGTGGCTGTGGGCACAGGTCACCTGCCCAGCTCCCAGATCCCCACCCACTCCACTCCAGGGAATGTGGAAAATCCACAGACCATCCCAGGCCCAGCTGTAGTCCAGGAAGAAACTGGGCAAGCTGCCCAGAATTACACAAAATGGACTTTGAGTTGATTGCCCAAGCTGCACTAATACCCCCACCTTCTTAGGAAGGGTGCTCTTTCCAGAATCAAGGCCACAGCTTATCACGAAAGCAGATGTTAGCAGAGCAGGACAGCTGGAATGGGAGAGGCCCCTGAGGGAAGAGAAAGCCCATCCCTGATGCCTCTCCCAGTCTATCAAGAGGGGGAAGGAGACCCTCTCCTGCAGGGAGGACTGTCATCCTCCTTATTGCAGAAGCCCAGTTGCTTCTGAGGATGGGCCCCGAGACATCTGGAACATGTCCCTCATCCGAGTCTTTAGCAGTGAGATGAACAGAGCTGGGGAAGCATGAAGAGATGGTATTTCTTAAAGCAAAACTAATAAAGTAAAAATTAGGAAAAAGTTGTTTCATATCCTGTATTTGCATTAAGGTAGATGTAACTTGTACCCCTGGGGCCTTTAAGATAAAATTGTATTGATTGTTTAAATTACTTAATTCTCAGTTATTCATTCTTTCAATATATGTTCATTGAGCGTCTACCATGTGCCAAGCACCATAAGAAAAAGACATTTTCATAAATGCAGATATGTGAGACTATACAAAAGATGTCTCTAGAACAATGGTTCTCAGCCAGAGCCCCCAGGGACATTTATCAATGCCTGAAATCTAGTGGGTGGAGGCCAGGGGTGCTGCTAAATATCCTAAAATGCACAGGACAACCCCAAGACATAGAATTATTTGATCTAAAATGTCATTAGTGCTGCAATTGAGAAATCCTGGTCTAGACGGATATATAAGAAATAAATGAATGGTTGTTACCTGTAGAGAAGACCAGGATACACATATGTGCAAGATGAGCAATATGCATTGTGTGCCTTTTTGAACCATTTTGTATTAAACTTCTTAATTAATGCATGGATTTTTTTTTTTTTAAGAATAACTGTGTTGTCCAGCCGGCATGGCTCAGTGGTTGAATGTCAGCCTATGAACCAGGAGGTCACAGTTTGATTCCAATTTGATTCCTGGTCAGGGCACATGCCTGGGTTATGGGCTTGATCCTCAGTGGGGGTCATGCAGGATGCAGCCAATCAATGATTCTCTCTCATCATTGATGTTTCTATTTCTCTCTCTTTCTCCCTTCCTCTCTGAAATCAATAAAAATAATAAAAAGTAATAAGAAAAGAATAATTGTGTCACCTGGCCTGTGTTGCTCAGTTGGTTGAGCGAGCATAGTCCCATGCACCAGGTCACCAGTTCGCTTCCCAGGCAGGGCAAATGCCTGGGTTTCCGGGCTTGATCCCCAGTAGGGGGCATGCTGGAGGCAATGGCTTGATTGATGATGTTTCTCTCTCTTTGATGTTTCTATCTCTCTCTTCCTCTACTTTCCTATCTTTCTAAAAATCAATAAGAACATATATATTTTTTAAAATAACTGTGTCTTGAGCTAGCCATAATTAATTTTTGGCGGTCTCTTGATTGTTGGAAGAAAGGAGTTTGAAGAGAAGAGAAAATCAGGACTGCACAGTACCTGGTGTCTACAGCCTGTGAATCCATCTAGCATCCTTTAGGCCGGGGTTTCTCAATCGTGGCACCACTAACATTGTGGACCAGATCATTTCTTTTGGTACTGTCCTGTCCACTGCAGATGTCTAGCAGCACCCCTGGCTTCTATTCACTTGATTCCAGTAACACCCTTCTCTGAATCATAACAACCAAAAATATTTCCAGGTATTTCAAATGTCCTAAGGGGGCAAGATCATCCCTAGTTGGAAACCACGGTGCTAGACCTACTATGTGCAAATCCAAACACAAAGAAGTTCTCACTCACTGGCCTCTCATACTTAGCAATCCAGCTGAATCCTCAACTAGACAAATAACCATGCAAATAAGTCCAAGTACGTGGAAAGAGAAGGCAGCACATGGAGCAAGGGGTGGAGGTGTCTAAGTCCCCATGGGAAGTGTTGCTCATGGAACCCTGAGTGTACAAAGGGACCTCGGAGCTCCTCTGAACCATCCACCCATTCCACAGAGGAAGAAATCGAGCAGGGGGGCGATATGGCCAAAGTTACACAATGAATGATGGCTGTGTAGACCTGGGATGACTGTGTTCCCTGTATTATCCCTAGATGTCCCTTGGAGATCTTCCTTGCTCTCCATCCACTTCCTGGTTCTGGGGGCACCCCAGCGTCTCCTGGTCTTCCCAGTAGTGCCCTTCCCCCGAAAGTGGATCACCAACAATGGCACATGAATAGAATTATGTTTTCTGCATCACGCTTTCTAGATAAGCAATCACTGTTCCCTAACACAGCAGTGGGCTCCAGTGAGAACTGGCTTGTGTGTGGACACACAAAGGTGTCTCGTGCAGGCTGGAGGACCACGCCAGCAGCTGGGCACAGTACACCCAGAAAATGTCCAAATCACTGTGGCTGTGGCCCCTTCTGCAGCTGCAAGAACCCAGTTTACAAAACTCTCTGACAACTCCACAAAAGAGAGCAACAAGGAGAAATGGCACGAGATCAAACCCACCTTGTTCCAGCTCCTTGGGGAAGGCAAGTCAGGGTGAGCCCGGCCTCAACCAATAAAATCAACCAAGCCAATCTGTCCCTTCTTTCCTGCTGATGTGAAAAACAGGTTGCTCTTCCCGTGGTTAAAACCCCATGCTTCGAAGCCACATTACCTGAGTGTGTAACCCCATTCTGCTACTTTCTGGTTGTATGATCTCAGAAAAGTTATTTGACTTCTCTGAACCTGAATCACTGCAACCATAAAATAGAGATAATGACAGTGATCTCTTCATAGTATCAGTAGATCAGCTGAAATAAAATGTGTGCTGTCCTTAGCACATGGTAACTACTAGTTACATGATTTGTGTTGTCATTATTTTATTACTAATCATAAATATAAAGCAAATATACCCTACAACAAATTTCACAAATCAATTTCAGTTTGGGGACAAAAGGGCTGGAAAATGAATGAGAAATTTCTGGTCATGTGTATAACCACCCCCTCGAATTCCATATTGGAAAATGAAAGATGCTTCTAAAAACATATTCGAATGGTGTTTTAGCTCATCTGAACAGCTAAGACACAATTGCCCTGTTCTTGGTTTCGGCTGTTTTCCAGCTGTGGTGTTTTTCTCATTGATCGGAGAGAAATCCCCAAGGCCTGGAATAGGAAGCTTTTCATTGCTTTGGATGGACCGATTTTTGGCTTAGCTGCTCAAGCATATAATTGAGCGAGAGAGAGAGATAGAGCGCGAATGAATCACTTTGAGATAAATATATAGTCAGACCTCCCGCTTCCTGAGCAGCTAAAAGATCTCTGGCTGGGCTCCCACAAGCCCTGGGGAAGGAGAGCCCAACGCTGAAACTGCCTTTTCCTGATCTTTATCAAAATAATAGGAGTGATCATCACCCCCGCTATCCTTTATCAGATGTGCTTACTATATAGGTCGGATTTCCCAAAAGGCAGACCCTGAGACAGACATTCTAGTCAACCTACTTTATGTGCAGGGGACCCTCAAGGCACCAAGTCCAGTGGGAAAGTGATACAGAGAACGAAGTCAGCCAATAAAGGGTGTGTTATTGAGCAGGTTACCCCTGGGGTACCTGGAGCTTAACTTCCTGGGAACTGTGGAATCCAGTGCAAAACACAATTCAGCATCATCTCCTTTAAGGGATGAGGGATGAGGAAGCCAGAGAATTTATACTCCAAACCCATCAGTCACTGGGTAAGGGTTGTTGCTGAGCTATTAATGCCCTGGCATTTGCAGCCACTTCTCATGCAGGCAGCCAGAGGAAGCCCTGGGTCAGAGTCACAAGAGGTAGCTGTCAGGAGTGGAGCCTTCTGGAAATGGGATGTTTGGGAAAGGGGGGCGCCAACAGCACCCAAATAAAAAAAAATGCAAAAGTATGAGTCTCCAATACCCCATGCAAAAGATACAAGGATGTGTGGCCTAAGTGAACATACAATTTTTGTTAAATGCAATGAAATATTTAAACATCTATTTCTAATGATTAATTTATTACCTACCCTGCATGCTTACAATCACATATTACATGGACTTATGTATCAAGGTAGAAAAGTTGCTTTCTTCACCCTCATTCCAGAGCTCAATTTCATGCAGCTGCTTCCAAGTCATCTCTGCACTCAGGGTCTTTGCCATCATCAAAGCCATCTTTTGAGTCATCAGAGGTTTCTGAGCTCAGCTTCTTCCCACCCCCTCCCCTGCCCCCCCATCTGGGTTCTTGGTGACGCAGCACTTTTGGAATCTGGAGGATGCTGTCGATGGAATTTTTATCCCAAGCCTGGAGCACCTATTTGCATAACATTAGGGCAGCTGGTTGTTCATTCATCCCGGAGGTGTTGACGTGAATGTAACCAACTGACTAGGCCTTCTTAAGCGTCCTTAAAAGACTTGCTCACACTCACTTTGCAAAATTATGACACCACACCCTGAGGAATCAGCTCCAAATCTGGGCTACACTTCCTAGCCTCCTTTTAGCAGTTCCTGCCGATGACCTTAGTAAATGGCCAAAGGACCACCAAGAGAGGTTGTTGCAGGTAACAACTCTCATTCACACAAGCACCTCGTCCTTCAAGATAAAGCCACTGAGAGCACCCAGGACATGATGACTGTGTGAGATCTTTCCTGAAAATAAAGAGCCTCTATCCCAGGCATCACCTGGGGAGTGGGAAACATCACTGTGTATTAAAACGTGTGGTATATCTACACAATGGAATACTATGCTGCTGTAAAAAAGAAGGAATTCTTACCATTTGCATCAGCATGGATGGAAATGGAGAGCATTATGCTAAGTGAAATAAGCCAATCAATGAAAGAAAATTACCACATGACCTCACTTATTTATGGATAATAAAGACCATTACAAAATGATAAACATAAACAAATACAGA
>PVJC01036798.1:0-17539 GCA_004026665.1 Murina feae | reverse complement strand
GCCTGGTTGCCCTCAACTGCCCCCTGCTGACCTGGTCATCCCTCATGCTCCCCCCAGCCTGGTTGCCCCATGCAGCCTGCTTGTCCAGTTGTTTTGTTATCCCTCACTAACTCCCCTGCTGGCCTCATCATGGGAAGCCATCTTGTGAGTGTGTGAGGGTTAATTTTCATATTACTTCTTTATTATATAGTATAAGAGCCCTGTTATAGTTCCCAAGAGTTTCCCAATTCTCTTATGATTGCCAGCACTAGAAATAAAACCACATCTCAGCTTCTTGTTCAGGAGAGCTTCTGTGCAGCATAAAGGCTGGGTTCTATGTAAATTAGTGTGATCTCTTCTAGCCAAGCCTACATCAATAGTTTCCTTCTATGTGCCCTCCTTGTTCCTGGACATCTTTGGGGCCTTTACATAAGACATTTCACAACTCTTTCCATTACCATAGCTACTAGAGAAGATTTTTAAAAATTAGAATTATTTTATTATCCAACTTTTTTGAGCACCTACAATGTGCCATTTACAAAGAACCTTACAAAATGTTTTACATACTGTAGCTTGTTCATCCCTCAAAACAGCTCCATGAGAAAGGTAGTTCTGTAAGGGACCATAGAGATTAACTAGAATCCAATCCCCTTTTAAGGTGCTGTTCCTTGGTCATTTAAGGCATGGTCTTGACAATAACACAGACCTGAATTGAAGTTCCAGAATTGCCACTTAACTGTGTGATCACAGACAATACACTTATTCTCTTTAAGCCTAAGTCTTCCCATCTGTAAATGGGCATAGTAATAGGTGCCTCCTGGGGATAGGATTGATGTTAGGAAGAAATGAGATCCTGTATGAAAAGCACTTAGCCTGTTACTTAGCAAGTATCTATATATAAAAATCCCCAACATGCCAATAGTCTGAACGGCAGAACAACCAACCAAACAACTGGTTGCTATGATGTGTGCTGACCATCAGGGGGCAGACACGGAACATGGCCAGCATCAGCCGCAGTGGGAGAGTAGAGCAGGTGAGCAAGGGTGCCAGACCAAGGCAGGGTGCTGGTTGCTGTCATCAGGGCAAGCTTCTGGTGGTTACTGAAAATTCTTTGCTCCCGCATGCTGTGGTACTGCTCAGCACTTGCACCACTGCTGGCGTTGGAGCCACTGCTTGCACCCACTACTGGCACCTGGCGCCAGCCCTGATCATTCAGCACTGTCAGCAGTTGCAGGCAGCAGCTGCCAGTCCTGATCACCCCTCAGGACTTCTCCATCTCTCCCTACTCCTGAGGGGCAATCAGGGTCAGTAGCCGCTGCTCGCACCTGCTGCCAGCAACAACCCTGCTTGCACCTGCTGCCAGTGCCAGAGCCACCGCTTGCACCCACTGCCAGGGCTGCACCAGGAGGGGCCAGGTGGGGGCATGCAGGATGGGCTGAGACCCACTCCTGTGCCCACTGCAGCCTCACAGCCCACAGTTCTTTTCAAAATGCACAAATTCATGCACTGGGGCCCTAGTCTACTAAACATTAGCTAACACTTACATAGTATTAACTACATTCCAAGTAATCGAAGTGCTTGCCATGTACTGAATTCATCTTAGTTCCCACATTTACTTCATCAGGTAGCTATTATTATAATTCCCACTTTATGGATGGGTTAACTGAGGCACATGTCAGACACCAAACCACAGATCCCAACAGCTCAGTGAACATCAAGTAGAATAAATGCCAAAAACTACAGCTAGGCATATCATTTTCAAACTGAACACAAAAGCCTCCACACAGATGTTTATTGCAGCTATTAATAATTGGCAAAACTTGGAAGTAACCAAAATGTCCTTAGAAGATGAATGAATAAACTGTGGTATGTCTAGACAATTAAATAATATTCAATGCTAAAGAAAAAATGAACTATCAAACCATGAAAAGACATGGAGGAAACTTAATGCATATTATTAAGTGAAAGAAGCCAATCTGAAAAGGCTACATGCTTTAGGATTCCAAATATATGGCTTGTATGAAAAGCAAAACTACAGAGACAATAAAAAGATCAGTGGTTAGGGGGAAAGCAGGGGAGAGGAGGGTAAGAGATCAACCAAAGAACTTGTATGCATGCATATAAGCATAACCAATGGACACAGATACAAGTGGGGGGAGGGTTAGGGCATGTTCTGGGGGTGAGGGTGGCCAGGGGAAGGTCAATGGGGGAAAAGGGAGACATGTGTAATACTTAAAATAATAAAGAGTTTAAAAATATAATCAGTGGTTGCCAGGGGGTAGGGGTCAAGAAAAGATGAACAGGCGAAGCACAGCATATGTTTAGGGCAGCAAAACTATTATATATCATATGACAATGGCGGATTCATGTCATTATACAGTTGTCCAAATCCATAGAACATACAACACCAAAAGTGAACCCTAACGCAAACTGTGGGGTTTGGGTGATAATGATGTGTCAATGCAGTTTGTCCTATATAATAAAGAGGTAATATGCTAATTAGACTGAACAGCAGAATGACCATCCAAATGACCTTCTGGAGGAAGCCTGGGCTGCGAGGCTGAGTTCCTTGCATGAATTTCATGCATTGGGCCTCTTGTCAGTTATAACAAACTAGAGGCCCGTGCATGGATTCATGCACTGGTGGGGTCTCTCAGCCAGGCCTGCGGGGATCAGGCTGAAACTGGCTCTCCAGCATCTTCTGAGGTGTCCTGGATTGTGAGCAGCACAGGCCAAGCCAAGGGACCCCACCAGTGTACAAATCTGTATACTGGGCCTCTAGTATGCATATAAAATCTTTGGTTAATCTCTTCCCATCCTCTCCCCTCCCCTCTTCCCTCTGAGATTCATCAGTCTGTTCCATGTTTCCATGTCTGTGTGTTGAGCATCTACCTCCTGGTGGTCAGTGCACATCATAGCTACTGGTCAAACGGTCGAAGAGTCAAATTGTCAGACACTTAACATATTAGCCTTTTATATAGAGAAATTATTTGACAATGGGAAAATTGAAGCTCCGAGTGATCAGCCACTTGCCAAGGTCCTAGAATTGGTGTGAAACAGTATTGTGAGATTCCAGGTTTCCTCAACCTCTAAATCCCAGTTCTCACCTACTCATGTTACCTCTACATTCCCCTGTCTCCCTCCTCACAAATATTTTGGAAGTCATGTGCATTTTCCTGGAAAGAGGGAAACTTTTGTTCCAAGCATAACATTTCAATACTCAAATTCTTTTGTAAGCAAAACTGTCTCCACTTTCAACCTGGCTTTATCATCAAACTGAGAAGATACTAATGACAGCAGTCGGAATAAATGGTGGGTCTCATCTGCTTCAGGATTCCAGTAGTTTTAGCTTGCTTGGTTTTGTCATCAATTCGGGCATGGGTTCATGAGACACATAGGATGAATAGAACACAGACCAGAATGAAATCCAAGCAGATATATATATATATATATATATATATATATATATATATATATATATATATATATATATGAAATGGCTGGTAGATAGAAATTGTTTTAAAAAGATATCCACTGAGAACCACTAGAAAAAGGGGAAAATTGTTTTTAATTCTTTCAAAGCTTATACGTCTTGGTAAATTCTGCTTTGGTATAATTCCTTGACCCACTTTTTTTTCTGATAAGAGAAGATAGCCAAGATACCCAGATGTGAGGGATAGTATATCAGTAGAAGGCCCTTATATAATTAGACACTGCTTTCATTTTACAGCAATTCATATTTTCAAGGGCATATTCTTCTTTATTACATCCCAACTCATATTTTCTTCAAAAAAATAAGGCTCTATATTTTCAAGTTAATATCACAGTGCAGCAAAATGTATGATTCTCTGGAGTCTAATTTCCTTTAGGTCATATTCACATTAGGTATTTTATACATATTGAGAATAGAGCTATCTTTGCTTTGAATTCTTAAACTGCAAATTTGGTCTGCTCTAAGATAAATTACACATTATTCCTAAGGCTTATTGTGCTCTGGTGAACTACCCTAAGGCCCCAGAGTTTCAAATAAATGTCTTTCTTTTTCTCCTTTCAGAAAACTAAGCTTGGTCTCAAAGTATGTCCCTTGATGTTATGATTTCTTATAATTTCTTTTCATCCTAAAAGAAATCTTGCAGTTCATCATGATCCAATGCCTCAGTCACGTTTGGTTGAGTGATGTCTACTTAAATAACAGCCCTTCCCAGGTGGCTAAAACAACCTTTAAGTAAGAATATAATGTATCTACAGGGTGATTCGGAAATCATTGTTGTTTTCCTGGGCATGTAAGCATAAAGCAATTCTATCAAATACACTGATTCATGGCAAACCTGAGAAGGAGAAGAAGGAGTTGGAAGAGGCAGTTTTATTGTTTGTTTGCTTTGGGAGTTAGAGGGAATAGAAGTATCTGGGTGCTGAAGGTGAAGGACCTCAGAAAAATAAAAAAGGAACTGGTATGTATATATGCCTTTTTTCATGTGAATAATTAGATGTCATACACAAGAATCATAATAGATATCCCATTTCCAATAATCAGTCCAGAGAGAAATTCCAAAGATAATAGAACTTCCTACCTATTATCAAACCTATGGTAGTTTTTATTTTCTGGGAGGTTATAAACATAATAGAGGCCCAACACATGAAATTTGTGCAAAGGTAGGTCTTCCTTCCCCCAGCTGCCGGCACTGGCTTCCTTTGGCCCCAGCTTTATCTGGAAAGACATCTGGAATGACATTCATTCTGATTAGCATATTACCCTTTTATAATTATAGATTAAGGAATCCAGAAAGAAATTAGGCTTGAATGGAAAATGGTACTTTCTCTTAACTTCATCCTGATATATTTCTTTCAAGGAATTCAAATTATGAAATGTCATTTATAATCTATATTTTCATTCCATATGAAAAAAACCTTACATTATCCCATTAAATATACCTGTACTTGGTATATACTGGGGACAACTATAAGGAGTCCTACCAAAGAAAGAATACCTTTTTTTCACTACTAAAATTAACATTCAAAGATAGATAGGCCAAGCAATAATGATTCTCTTCCTGTATATGTTGATTTACAGTTTTCAAGGCCTTTTCACACAAATAATCTCATTTGATCCTCACAAAAAATCTATTAAGAGGGAAGGGTGGGTATTATTTGCATAATTTTATAGCTGGGGAAACCCAGAACCCAGAGAGTATGGGAGAGACTGGCCAGTTATTTACCAAACTGTGTGTCTCTTTTCCTTTTGGTCATATAGCAAGACTACATTTCCCATGAGCCCATACAGTTAGGTATAAACATGTTATGGGTCTTATCTAATAGAATATGTATAGTTGTAATGTGTACCACAGCATTACCTGACCCATAAAACCCTCTGATATATAAGTCCCCTCCATTTCCATTCCTCATTTACCAGATGAATTAAGTTGACTACAAGGTCTTATAAGACAGAAACACTACAATATAGAACAAGTCTAAGTCACCACTTAGAGGAGAGTAATCCAGGAAAGCCAGTCAACCAGGAATTATCTATTGGAGTGTTTTGTGAGAAATAAGCTTAGATTGTTTTTAAGTGATTAGAATTTGGGGATTCTTTATTGCAGCAGTTACCCTATATTAATACCAAGAGGTTAAACAATGTATTCAATATTATACAAGTAGTTATTTTTTAAAGAACCAGGTTAGAACTATTTTCTTCCAGTGCTTAGTTTAATATTCATTTGTTTCCAGAACCAACCATACATAAGATACACTTCTGTACCCTGTTGCTAATTCAATAATTGAAGGGTTGAAAAGAATGATAGATAAGTCACATGTAGGCTCTTTATATCTCTCAACTCTCTGATGGTCTCCTTTTTCTGTTTCCTACATGTGTTCTTCTAGTAGTTACTTCCTCAAGTATCCCAGCAGCAACCAAATACAGTAACAGATACAAGCCTTTACTGATCTAAAAGTACCCACATATAAAAAGTACCTGTCCTTAGTCTCCTTACCTTATAGTATATCCAAAAGGTAATAAAACATATATTCTCCCCCACTGAGATAACCCCAAATAGACTTCCTTTAGAAGGTACCTGATAAATGAGGCTGCCAGGACATACAGAGAATAGGCAGTGGCTGCAGATCCATTAGGTATGGGTCATAGACAGACTGTGTGAAGGAGTCAGAGGCCAGAGGGCAAGTGCCAAGGCAAAAAGAGGTAGTGAATCCTTCAGGTGAGAGAGACTAGTGAAAGGAGGTTCTATCAGCTGGAGTTAGATGCAAGCAACTTTCAGAACCTTGGAGAGCTTCCAGTGCGCACCATTACCCTAAGATTGTTTATTCTGAGATTAAATCAGGTAGTTTGCCTTTTTTTCTGAACTCTCTAGTTGATGAAGGAGACTTGTCCTTTTTATGAATGTCTCAGTCTCTATAGGGTAAGAGATCCATTCTCATTTTTCTGAGGAGTTCAGGACCTGTGTTCAGTAAGTAGGTTGTAGCTGTCTCATTGAGCCTTACCGAAGAATTCATGAGATTCTCACACCTCAGAAAAATCTAGAAAGGTATATAATCAGGGGACCTCATCCTCTTTAATTGTTTATGTTCTACAAACTCTCTTTCTTCTAGATTATAGGCTAATGCTTACATGGGCCTGGACACTAAACCTTGTCACTAGTATACTTGAACCCACATCATTAGCCTTATAACCCTAAAAGGAGGATCAGCAAAATTATAGGTGTCTTTCTTCCTGAAGGTATGTCCTTAATTAATAAATATTCTATGAAAAATTCTTCTATAGAAAAATAATTCTGGGAAAGCTCCAGTAAAAGTGTTAAATACTTTTATAAAAAGAGCCAGATATTGAACAAGTATAAAAATGCTAAATACTTAAGCTGTGTATATAAACTGTATAATTCAATGTGATGAACACCTTCGTATATGTTATTTTTAACCTTCTTATGGTTTTTTCTCTTTGGAGGTATGTTCCCCAAAGTACAATTCCTGAGTTAAAGAACTTGAACAATGTTATCACTTGACATATATGACCAAATCCAATTTGGATTGTATACTTCCGTTAACAGTGTATGAAAGTATCAGTTTCACCAGTATCTGATTAGTGATTTGATTTCTATTTTTTATGACTAGAACTAATTTAATAAAATTCCTAGAACTGTGTCTGACCCATGCTAGATGTGATGTTCAGTGAGTAGTTAAGGTTGAAATGAAAGGTTTAACATTCCCATGTATCTGTTTACTTAGCAAAGTTACTCATTTGGAATTGCTTATATCATTTTCTTCTTGATTACTAGAATATTTTCTTTTTAATTTGCCTAAGATAATAAGCCTCTGTTTTCCATATTTGTTAAAATATTTCCCTGTGTTTTTAAAATTCTTATACACACAATTTTAATTATATAATCATATTGGTTCATCATAATTGTGATGTTTTACTTTAAAGCTTATAAAACTTATAGAACAGTCCAGAGATCACATAAAATTCAATGTTTTCTCTTATTAACTTCATATATGTTTTATTTATCTGGTATTGTGGTATAAGGATGGGTCTAAGTTTCTTTTTCTCTATATTAGTAACAGATATCCTAATACAATTTATAGTCAAATCATCTTTTTCTACAGTATTTGTTTTACTTTTACCACTGGCTCTTAGTACATGTGGGTTGAAACAAAAGAGAATGAGTTTTAAATAAAGGAAATAACATGAGGTAAAATTGGATTATATAACACTTTACTGTATGGGTTGCACCACCCTGCTCTCAAATTGTTTACAATCTTGTCAAAAGTCAAATGTTTATCTACTTCTTTTATACATTTGAATGTAACAATCAAGTAGCCTTAAAACGTCTTAAAGGGGGTGCTGAAATTTCATTTATATTACAATGAAGGTGTGCAGTCTAAATGTAATCTCTTTATTTAAAAAAAAAAACCTGACATATTATTCTTTGCAAACTCCAAAAGCACTTATTTCCAACCCCTGGAGCCTTCTTTAGGCTCAAGCTTAGAAATGATACTGGTTTTGGAGAGAAGGTGTCTTTGTATTCTCTTGAGCTATGTCCCCTGCTGGCTTGAGGTCAGTATCTATAGCTGGTAACCTTGTGGTCTGTTTTTGTTCTTGTTATTGGCTCAGTCAGTGTTCTAGCAGAGTATTGGCCCTCTTCCTCTGGCTGCTTCAATCTCATCTCTAAAAATCCCTTTTTGTCCTTGTCATAATCTCCTCATACCCTGAGAACAAAGTTTACCCTTTATGTGCTGCTCTAGATCACTGTGCCTTGTGGTATTCAGCCTCATGGCAGCTTCTTGGTTCCAGCAATGGATCCACTCCACATGGGAATTAAGGTTTAGTGAGACATGCTAACCAAGTCCTCACTGCAGAGGATACTATTGATACTCCACAGTGATCCTTTTTACCAACCAATCACTCATCCCTTCAAATGTTGAGTTGGCTGCTAAGAGTTTACAAATGTCCCCTTCTGTGGAAAATTTCCCTCAGCTGACAGAAGCCAGCTAGGCCTACTCTCACCTTTGGGGTACAGTCCAAAGCCAATTACTAAATGCCTCAGGGGTATGGAATTCTGGCCTCCTTTCCTTAAGGGGAAACAACTCAATGGTACAATTCATCCTATGGGATCAGGCTGAAGCTAAGAACACATCCTTCTTAGCATTTTCCCCTGCGTGGTTTCACTTCCCTCACTCCCTTTCTCTTGAAATTTCTCCAATAAATAGCAGACTCCTCTGAAACTTTCAAACAATGAATGAAGCAAAAGGTCCCTTGGCCTCAGTTTTCCCCAAATTTGTTGTCAGCACCACTGCCATCCTTCCCTCAGGCTATGCCTATATGAGAGTTTCTAATACATCAAAATACTAGTTTTGTGAATTAAGAATACCTCCCCCAGTCTATGATTTATCTTTTTACTCTTTACAATGTTTTTGATAAACAGAAGTTATTACAGTTAATGTCAGATTTATCAACATTTCCTCTTTTCTAATGATAGAGGTTTTTTTAAACTTGTTTATGCAATTCTTCCCTATCCCCAAGATCATGAAGATATTTACCTACGTTATCTTCAATTTTTTTCTTTAATATTAGGTTTTTAATACATCTGGAATTTATCGGGGGGGGGGGGCACTGTGAGATACAGGTTTAATTTCATTTTCCCCATTGTCTCAGTATGATTTATTCTAAGGTCTGACATTTCTCGTCTGCAGTGCAATGACCTTATTTGTGGATATGCTTCTGGTGTCTTTGTTCTATTCCACTGCTCTATTTTTCTAATCCTGAAAACTAATATACTGTCTTGATGACTATAGCTTTATAACAGTCTCTTATCCACTTTATCAAGTCTTCCCCCTGATTCCTTTGCCTCAAAAATGGTAATGGCTATCCTTGGACTTTTGTATTTCCAGATGAATTTTAAAATCAGTTTGTCAAGTTTCACCAAAACAATGTACTGCAATTACATTCAATTTAGAAATAAATTTGGAGAGAACTGGCATCTTTTTTACTCATATTTACTATGGTGTAGTTCTCCTTTTTACCTTTCTCTAATGTCTCAGGATAAAGTTTTATCATTTTTTTTTCTGTAGAGGTATTATATGCCAGTATTCAATTTATTCCTCAGTATTTTCTATGAATTTCATTTTCTGTTTGTTGCTGGTATGGAGAAATACATTGTATTTTTGGATACTTAGCTTTTATATCCAAGGACTGTGCTAAAGTCTATTTTTAATTTCAATAGTATATCTCAAAAGTATTATGATTTTCTATTAATATAATCATATCACATGCAAATAATGAGTTTTATGTTTCTTTCTTTCCAATTCTTTCTCATTTTTTCTTGTTGTGTGCACTGGGCAGAACATTGCAAACAATTTTAAATAGAAGTGGTTATCAGGGGCATTGTTGTCTTGTTCCTGATCTCCAAGGAAAAGTTTTCAACATTTTATCATTTACTATGTTTACAATAGGTCTTTTGGAGATTACAGATATTCTTCTACTTAGTTAAGAGTATTTATTATGAAATTACATTTAATGTGCTCAAATAAATTGAGTTTTTCTCTCTTTATTAATCTGATAAATGACACAGTTCTATTTTCTAATTTTAATCAAATTTTGCATTCCTGGGTCTAATCTCATTTGGACATATTGTATCATGCTCTATGAACATTCTTATATATGTTTTTGGTGCATTGTGCACAGATTTCTTTTGCTGTAAATAGGAGTAAAATTTCTGGGTTATAGAATGTGGAAGTTAGTGTTAAGGAAAGAGTATGGCTTTAGTGCATTGAATCAAGGTTTCAGAGAGTAGTTCTCAACATTGTGGCCCTTTAAATACAGTTCCTCATGTTGTGACCCAACCATAAAATTATTTTCATTGCTACTTCATAACTGTAATGTTGCTACTGTTATGAATCATAATGTAAATATCTGATATGCAGGATGGTCTTAGGTGACCCCTGTGAAAGGGTCGTTCGCCCTCCAAAGGGGTCGCGAACCACAGGTTGAGAACCGCTGCTTCAGGAGGACCTCTAGGGGGAAATATGCAGCAGGTAATTAAAGCCATGGTACTAGAGCTTGAGTAGAAGCCAGAGATGTGGATTTGAGAGTCATCAACACAAAGTTTATATGCAAAATCATTGGAATGAAGTGTTTTGTATGGGGGAGGATCACAGAAGAGAGAAGAGGATTTCAGATCAACACTTGAAAAACACCTGTACCTAGGAGGCAGAAGGACAAAGACACAGTAGAAACAGGCATGGGTGGGAGGGAAACTGAGAGAGTATCAAGTTTTGAACACTGTGGAGAAAACGAGTAAAGGAGATCTTTAGATCTGGTGTCCAGGCAGCCTTCATAATATTTTCCCTTGCTGTAGCTACTGCTACAGCTGCTGCTATGCATTTTTGTTTGTTTGCTTTTAATCTTTATGAAATCTTTTGGTTACTTTTGGAATCATGCCAATTTGTAGAACTGTTATCACCCTGGCAGCTGCTAAGAACATTCTCTTCCATCCCACAGAAATACTCAGGGCAGAGTACTTAATAAGCACTCACTAATTATAGGCTCATCAGTCCAAATTATGACCAAAATAGCAGGCGTTCAAAAGTCAACTGAAGGTGCAGGTGTCACAGGACAAAGCAGTCACAAATGGAGAGAGAGAGAGAAAAAGAGAGAGAGAGAGAGAGAGAGAGAGAGAGAGAGAGAGAGAGAGAGAGAGAGAGAGGAGATTCCCTTAAAAACAATTACATCACAGAATTAGAGGGAAAACTGAGGTTTCATGATTTGATGTATTGACCTTTTTTTCATGCCACCTCTTGCAAACTCCTGTCATTACTATTTAAGGCTCCTTATAAAAGGCTACTGTGGAAAACTCATGAGGAAAGAGAAAGGGGAAGAAGAAGGAGGGTCAGTGAGTTCTGTGGACAGAAATCCAAAGAAAGTCTTGGAAGATTTCACTAACTTTCCCCACACTCTCTGTGAGCAAGGAATAAAGCAACTTATACATTGTATATCATTAGGTGCACAGCAAAAACCCTCAAATATGTAGCGAATGTTCTTCTACAAGATAAATATTTACCGTATTTTTATTCTAGTCCATGCAAAGAAAAAACAGTTAACATTGCAGAAGCATCAGCAACATAAAAGGTCAAAAGGCAATGCAAAATAAGAGAACGAAATAAAGTAATAAAGAAAAAATAGAATAACTTCCAAACCAGAAGAAGAAAGAAAAAATGAGATAAAACAATAGGAACTACAAGAAAACAAAAATTAAACCCACATATATCAGTAATCTATATTTTTCATTACTAGCTTTAACAGATGAGTAATCTGTTTATATTGGATGGGTAAAAAACAAAAGCTAGACATGGATTATTTATAAAAGGCACATGTAAAACATGCTTTACATAAACTAAAATAAAAAATGAGAAAATATTAGACAAATAAAAATCTAGCAAAATTAATATCAGGCAAAATAGCATTTGAAGGAGGAAGACTTAGTAGAAATAAAGAAGTACCTCACTCGACAATAAAAAGAACAAAAAACCTGTAGAGGTCCAGAAGAATTCTCCCCAGAATGTGCTAGCCACACTGGCATGCAGATTATTTCATGCTGAAAACAATATTCAAGAAGATGTTTTTTAACCCCTCCCTTTATTAGCCTAAAGAAGTTTAGGTAGAAAAAACTTCAGGAAGGGAACCTTAACATACTCACCTCAGCACATAGGAACTAAGTGTGGGAGGATCCAAGAAAGTCTTTTTGTTACATTCCCCTATGTCCCATTGTTTTTGGGTGGACAGGAAAAATTTGTTTACCAAATGTTTGCTCCTTCTGGAATTGTCTACTTTTCTTTTGAAATCCCAGACCCTTATCTCCTTCTTAGTCCAGAATAGCATATAAGCCTCAACCGTGTAATAACTATTCAAGTTTCATTTTCCTGTCATACCCCCATGTATACACAAATAATAAATTCAGTAATTGTCTTTCATTAATCTGCTTCATGTTAATTTGATTATTAATCTAGTCAGAATTTAGAAAGGTTGGAGGAAAATCATTTCCCAATCCTACACCACCAAGAAACTATGTCAATTTTGAACCTGTATGCATTAAATAATGTAGTTTTAAAATATATAAAGCAAATTTTTATAAAAGATCTACCATCACACAAGGAAATTTTAATTTCTCTCAAAAAATTTTAGGAGAATTTTTGAAGATGGTAGCACAGGTAAATGCCAGTACTCGTCACGTCCCACAACCACATCAAAATTACAACTAAAATACAGAAAAACCATCATGCAGAACCACTGTAAAGCTCACTGAAAGGAAGTCCTACAATAAGAGAAGTAAAGAAGAAACCATGCTGAGACTGGTAGAAAGCACAGAATGGGATGATAAGGCACACATGTGTGCCACTTTTTTTTAATTTGGAGGGAGATCATCTCTGCAGAGGACACCTGGAGGAACAAGGGGTCCCAGCCCCATATCAGACCCTCAGCCCAGGTCCCAGAGCTGGAAAAAGAAGTCCCTATGGGCAGTAAGAACTATGGGCTGTAAACCCAGTGTGAATTGGGGCTCAGTGACACAGAGGCTACTGGAAACCCAGATGTTCCTCTTAAAAGACCAGCACCACAAACTGAACTTACAAGGTCCCACTTCCTCTGAACTCCAGCACAAGGGCAAGGCTCTGGGGAACACAGACACATACCAGGAGGAACTGGATTGTCTGGCATTGGGCAGGAACTTGGGGTAGCTTCTCCCAGACAGAGTTGCTCACAGGGATCATTGTTCCTATGCTTGGACCTCCCAGTCCCAGGGCTGACTGGCAGGCATTTCTGTTTGCTCTGCCCTGGTGAGTCTCTAAGACCCTGCCTCATCCAATTTACAACCCCACCCAAGCTGTGTGCAGTGACTTTTGCATATGAAAGGCCTGTCCTTGCTCAGGTTAAAATCTCTCAAACAAGCTGCAACTGAGTCAGGGAGCCCCAAACCTCTCAATAAAAGGCCCAAGACCTGGCACCAGCACCAGCCTGCCTTTCTTTATAGCTGGGCCTCATCTGTGTACTCCCAAACTGAATGCAAAGAGGAGGCATATGAAGATTTCCCTGTAGCACCTTCTGGGTGGCCCCAGGCACTAGCTGACTTTGCACCTCCCTGGAGACCCAAGCGCCAGTGTACCCAGTGGTCAATGTGAGATCATACCAGATTACTACTCTACACATCCATAAGTGACACCCTCAGGGAGCAGACTCAGTGAGCACCAAAGCTCCACTGAAGCAAGCCCTGCTCCACAGGGGTGTCTCCTGCACAGAAGTTCTCCTAAAGTAGTCACAGCTGGTCCTCATAGCCAATTGGCCTGGAGGTCAATTCCTCCCAGTGACACTAACAGCAATAAAGTCTCAACTATAACAAGACTGTGCTCACAGCCCACAAAGGGGTGCATCTGGAGTGCCCAGCTCAGGTGACTGGGGAGGCTGAGCCACTGAGCCCTATAGACCAACTACACTGGGCCACTCTAGCAACTCAAGGAGACATAGCAGCTCTACCCAATACATACAAGCAAACACAGAGAAGCAGCCAAAATGTGGAGGCAAAGAAACATGTCACAAATGAAAGAAATGGAAGAAAGCAAACTACTGGATATAGAGTTCAAAACCACATTTATAAGATTACTCAAGAATCTTCTAGAAATCTCCAAATAAATGGAAAAGGACCAGTCAGAAATTAAGCATACACTGATTGAAATAAAGAATATTATACGGGGATTCAACAGTAGAGGATTCCGCAAATCAAATCAATGATTTAAAATATGAGGAAGCAAAAACACCCCCAGGAGAGAAAAAAGAACAAAACATCCAAAAATATGAAGGTCGTGTAAGGAGTCTCTGGGACAACTTCAAGCATCCCAACATTTGCATTATGGGGGTGTCAGAAAAAGAGAGAGAGAGCAAGATATTGAAAACCTATTTGAAGAAGTAATGACAGAAAACTTCCCCCACCTGGTGAAAGAAGTAGACTTATAAGCCCAGGAAGTACAGAGAGTCCCAAACAAGAGGAGCCCAAAGAGGAACACACCAAGATACATCACAATTAAAATGCCAAGAGATAAAGACAAAGGGAGAATCTTAAAAGCATCCAGAGAAAAGCACTTAGTTGCCTACAAGGGAATGCTTATATGACTGTGAGCTAATTTCTCAACAGAAACTTGCAGGCCAGCAGGGAGTGGCAAGAAATATTCTAAGTGATGAATAGCAAGAACTATAACCAAGATTACTCTACCCAGCAAATCTATCATTTAGAATTGAAAGTCAGATAAAGAGCTTCACAGATAAGAAAAAGCTAAAGGAGTTCATCACCACCAAACAAGTATTATATGAAATGTTGAAGGGTTGTCTTGAATAAAAGGAAGAAGAAAAATATAAAAAATATGAACAACCATCTCACACCTGTAAGAATGGCTATCATCAACAAATCAACAAACGACAAGTACTAAAGAGGATGTGGAGAAAAAGGAACCCTCGTGCACTGCTGGTGGGAATGCAGACTGGTGCAACCACTATGGAAGACAGTATGGAGTTTCCTCAAAAACTTAAAAATGGAACTCCCATTTGACCCAGTGATCCCACTTTTGGAATATATCCCAAGAAACCAGAACTACCAATCAGAAAGGATATATGCATCCCTATGTTCATAGCAGCACAATTCACCATAGCTAAGATTTGGAAACAGCCTAAGTGCCCATCAGCAGATGAATGGATTAGAAAACTGTGGTACATATACACAATGGAATACTATGCTGCTGTAAAAAAGAAGGAATTCTTGCCATTTGCAACAGCATGGATGGAACTGGAGAGCATTATGCTAAGTGAAATAAGCCAATCAATGAAAGAAAAATACCACATGACATCACTCATTTATGGATAATAAAGACCATTATAAACTGATAAACAAAAATAGATACAGAAGCAGAGCAGCAGCAAACAGACTGTCAAACTACAGCAAGAAGGTAGGGGAGGGTTGGGGGAGAGGGAAAAGAGATCAACCAAAGGACTTTTATGCATCCATATAAGCATAACCAATGGAACAAAACACTGGGGGATAGGGGCGGCTGGGGGAAGGTCAAGGGGGGGGGGGAAGGAGACATTTGTACTATTCTTTGTAATATTTTAAACAATAATAAAAAAGAACATAGATAATAATAAGATGTAGTAAAGTCCCCCAAAAATATGAACAAAATGGCAACAAATAATACCCATCAACAATTGAACCTAAAAATCAAAATAAAAAATCTAATGAACAGAATAAACTGGTGAATAAAATAGAATCAGAGGCATGGAAATGGAAGACTGATGATTTTCAGAAGGAAGAGGGTGGGGGAGGAGATAAAACAAAGATCTTATATGCATATATGCATTACCCACGGATACCAATAATAGGGTAGTGAAGACCTGGGGCTGGGCAGGAACTGGGTGGAGGTGGGCAATGGGGGAGGAATAGGGGAACTTCTGTAACAATCTCAACAATAAAGATTTTTTGAGGAATCCAAGATGGCGGCATAAGGTAAACACCATAAATGCAGCCGTGAACAACTATTTCAGAATATCCACGAAAAGAAAACACTGACACCCCTCACACCCACAGGAAGGCTGGCTGAGTGAAAATTCTACAACTAGAAAGAGTCTGAGACTCAGAGGAGTGGCGGAAGCAAAGTACAGAGGTACGGAGGCGTGCACACGGGGCTCGGGGAGAGGGCTGGCGCCAGAGGACGTGGTTCTTTTTCAAACCGGAGGGTACCACAAGCCCCCGGCAGCTCTGAAATCCAGTTCCAGGCAAGTTTCTGAGGACCCAGACGCATGCACACCCGGAGAAGGGGACTGACTGGCACCGGGAGGAAATCCAAAGCTGGTTTCTCTCAGTGTTGCTTGCAGCAATTACCGCGGGACACAGAGACCCAGTGTCTCTTAGCACAGGGCTGAGAAGCAGCCATAGCTATTTGCTCCACCCTACCATCAAACTTCCCAAGGCCCCGCCCCTCCCAAGCTGTGTCAGAGGCTTTTGCATATAAAAGGCTGAGTAGCCTAAGGCAAAGGCTAACTCAACACCTCCTTAAAGATACAGGAGCCAGCCCCCACCCAGTGGCTAGAGTAGGACCATCCTAAATAAAACTCAGATCCACAAGGAAAAACTCGGGGCAGATGCAGTGAGCACCAAAGCCCCACTGAAACAACTCTTGCCCCATAAGGGTGTCTCCAGCACAGAAGTTCTCCCACTGTAGACACAGCTGACTCTCATAACCAAGTGGCTTAGAGGTTAATTCCTCGCAGTGATCACCTAACTCAGAAAGGGAAGCAGCCAAAATGCGGAGACAAAGAAACAGATCACAAATGACAGAAATGGAGGAAAGAAAACAACAGGACATAGAGTTCAAAACCACGGTTATTAGATTTTTCAAGAATTTTCTAGAGACTGCCGATAAATTTAATGAGACCCTCAATAAATCTAATGAGACCCTCAAGGATATGATAAAGGACCAACAAAAATCAAGCATACACTGACTGAAATAAAGAATATTATACAGAGATCCAACAGCAGACGAGAGGATCGCAAGAATCAAGTCAAAGATATGAAATATGGGGAAGCAAAACCCACCCAGCTAAAAAAGCCAAGACAAAAAAACAAACGAACAAACAAACTAAAAATCAAAAAGTATGAAGATAGTGTAAGGAGTCTCTGGGACAACTTCAAGCGCACCAACATCAGAATTATAGGGGTGCCAGAAGAAGAGAAAGAGCAAGACATTGAAAACCTATTTGAAGAAATAATGACAGAAAACTTCCCTCACCTGGTGAAAGAGATAGACTTCCAAGTCCAGGAAGCACAGAGAACTCCAAGCAAAAGGAACCGAAGGAGGACTACACCAAGACATATCATAATTAAAATGCCAAGAGCAAAAGACAAGGAGAGAATCTTAAAAGCTGCAAGAGAAAAGAAGTTAGTTACATACAAGGGGGCACCCATACGACTGTCAGCTGATTTCTCAACAGAAACTTTGCAGGCCAGAAGGGAGTGGCAAGAAA
>PVJC01036797.1:0-17548 GCA_004026665.1 Murina feae | reverse complement strand
GCGCGCGCCTCCGTACCTCTGTACTTTGCTTCCGCCGCTCCTCTGAGTCTCAGACTCTTCTCTAGTTGTAGGATTTTCACTCAGCCAGCCGTCCTGTGGGTGCGAGTGGTGTCCGTGTGTTCTTTTCGTGGTTTTTCTGAAATAGTTGTTCACAGCTGCATATACGGTGTCTACCCTATGCCGCCATCTTGTTTCTCCTGTATACTTTCTTGAAAGCAGCAACCTTTCTGCAATAGAATAACAGGCTAAATGGTTTCTCAGGTCCCACTTCCTCCCATTCCCAGAGAGAAACCACTTAGACAAAACCTTTTACTTTGTGGATGAGGATGAGTAACATAAGGTGAAACCAAATCGCAGCAAATAACCCGAGAGACACATTTGCAAATGAGAAATCAATTACGTTATTTACACACAAAGGAACACACTTCTGTTTAGTTACCAGTTGCTAGAGGTTGTTTAACTCAGAGTGGTTAAAGTGTGCAAAGTGTGTAGAGTATTTGGCATTCCATTTTCCAGAGTCTTTAAAAAATTATCTGGGAGACATGTCACCCACATCGACACTTTCTAATCCCAGCATAACTATTGGTCTCACTCAGCCTTGAAAGAATCTGAAATATATTGGCTCTTTTTAGAATCGTGGCACAATAAGAAACTTTTTATGTGAAGTAATGACTATTAATAAAAATATTTGCTTGCTTATTTATTTATTTGATGAATCTTAAGGCTAAGCTCCTGGGTAAGTTCTGTAGTCATAAACCATATATACAAATAATTACATCAACCTTTTATTTTTAGGTGTATCGCAAATTTTTATACTAATTCATCTGTTCATTCTGAAGATTATTATCGTTATAGTTGTTAGAAGTTATCATTAGCTCATGAACTCACAGCTGTTATAATTACTTGCATAATGTAAATAAATTTTGTGTACTCATAATTCAAGATATTTATCTATAATAATTACCAGCATGCTATCTCACAGAAATAGTGCTGGCCGGGTTCACAGAACAAATTAGACAGGGTTGGGACTTGAATCCAGATCTTTTCAAGTGAGGAATCCGCAACCCTGTTTTGTATTCCAGAGCCAAGTTCTCATCTCTGCTGGGTGGTGTTTGCTGGCAAACTAAATAGGTGGCTTAACTTCTCTTTAGTACTTACCACAGTCTGGTTGCTGTTCAAAATCTTTATTTTAAATCTTAATGTGAAATACTTATTGACATAAATTTAGATTCAGGAGGCATTAGAGGACTGGGCTGTTGTATCAGGGCAATGATCCCTCTCTTTTTTTTCCTGTGCATTTGATTTAGCTATTGCTCTAGTGACTAACTTTTTAGCATTATAGTAGTCCTTTCCAAGTATTTGAGTTTAGCCCTTGTCATTCTATTTTCTGTTTGATGTTGTCATTGCACAAATTTTGGAGCCTCCTCTCAGAGCCTTGCTTTCAAATATTGCTTCTTCTGAATCGCAAAGTAGAGACTGTGCCTCTTGCTCCCCATCCCCTTCCTGTAATTAGGCCTTTTATATTATTGTTGATGCTGTTTTTTAATTCTAAGATTTATTAGTGGATCCCTGGTGATTTCACTTATTTTGGCTCATATAGAATATTAGGGGCCCAGTGCACAAAAATTTGTGCAACTCAGGGTGGGGGGTGGGTGGGTTGGGGGGTGAGGGTCCCTCAGCCTGGCCTGTCCCCTCTCGCAGTCTGGGACCCCTCGAGGGAAGTCCACCTGCTGGCTTGCCTGGTGAGAGTCTGATGGCTGTTTGCAGGCTGGCCAAGCCCCCCCAGTGAGGACCCTCATTCCATTGGGGTGTGGCCAGCCTGGGTGAGGAGCTGAGGGCTGTTTGCAGGCTGCCCACACTCCCCTCAGGGTTCAGGTCCCTACTGGGGTACCTGGCCAGCCTGTGTGAGGGGTTGAGGGCCGTTTTCAGGCTGCCCACGGTTCCTTCAGGGTTCGGGTCTCTACTGGGTTATTTGGGCAGCCTGGGTTGAGGGGCTGAGGGCCGTTTTCAGGCTGCCCACAGCTCCCATTGACCCAAGGTCCCAGCAAGGCTGGCTGGAATCAGGTTTCTGGGGGTTATTTATCTTCCATAATTGAAACTTTGTTGCCTTGAGCAGAGGCCTAGGCAGGTAAGGAAGCCTCCTGTTTGTTTCAGCTCCATGGTTTCTATAATTGAAACATTGTTACTGTGAGCAGAGGCTCAGCTGGCCTAGGCAGGCAGTTGCAATGAAAGCCTGCTGTTTACTCTAGCTCTGTGGCTTCTGGCCTCCATCTTGGCGGGGTTAATTTGCATACAGCTGCTGATTGGCTGGGAGGCATGGCTTGGGTGTCTTGGAGTGATGGTCAATTTGCATATTACTCTTTTTTTAAAAAATATTTTATTGACTTTTTACAGAGAGGAAGGGAGAGGGATAGAGAGTCAGAAACATTGATGAGAGAGTAACATCGATCAGCTGCCTCTTGCACACCCCCTGCCGGGGATGTGCCCGCAGCCAAGGTACATGCCCCTGACTGGAATTGGACCTGGGACCCTTCAGTCCGCAGGCCGGCGCTCTATCCACTGAGCCAAACCGGTTAGGGTGCATATTACTCTTTTATTAGATTAGATGCCTCGCAGAAAATCTTCAAACTTTCTGTTCTAGTGTCCTTTATTCTAGTGCTGTTCTCTTTCTTTCTTTTAAAACAACTTCTAATATAAATAAATAAAATAATAGACAAATTTAAATGCATATTTAGGAAGAGTAAATACAATACTTTTCATGTGAACCTTTTACTTATCAGTTACGCACTGTTTAAAAAAGTCTTTGTCGATCTAACCGGTTTGGGTCTGAAGGGTCTTGGGTTTAATTTCAGTCAAGAGCATGTTATCTCTTTGCAGGCTCGATCCCTGGCCCTGGTTGGGGCTCATGTGGGAGGCAACCATTCGATGTCTCTCTCTCACTTCAATGTTTCCCTCTTTCTGTCTCCCCTTCTCTTCCACTCTCTCAGAATCAATGGAAAAATATCCTCAGGTGAGGACTAACAACAACAACAAAAAAATTAAAAAAAATCTCTGCCTAATTGATAGGTGAATCATACTCATTGTTTTATTTTACTTGTTATATTCTTAAGAATTTTGAATGCTTTTTGTTTATTAAAGTATAACAAATTATTTTTGTTCTTTATTTCTTGTGGTGTAAGTTTTATTTGCTTTAGGTGACAATATTGTGCCTATCTGTTAGTTGTTGTAACTGTTCTTTCCCAGTTTGTTTCTGTTTTCAGTGTATAAAATATTATGTTTAGGTATTAAATTTAATAATTTTTTTGTGACCTGTTACTTGTTTTATGCTTAAAAAGCATTTTTTTCATTCTGAAATATGACAATAATCTATCTCTTTTGTCAAATTCTTATGATTTCACATTACAATATTTATGTCTGCTTATTTTCCCCTTTGGGAAAAAATAAACTAAACAAATCATGTTCCTGTTTCCTTGAATAGATTGTTAGATTTATTTTGGTATTCAGCATAATGTACTAACAGTAATGTGATTGTGTTTTTTTTTTCCATTATCCTTCCAAGATTCTCCAAGCCTTTACAAACATTATCTCATTAATTCACACTGCATTCTTGTGGGTTAGGTAATAACTCTGATCAGAGATTCACATGCTGTTTTTAGAAAGTCTCTAGAATAAATAATGCTTTATTTTGTTAACAGAACATTTGTAAGCAGCCTTTAATGACTAGGTGACATCACATTTAAAATTTGGGATAAAAACATACTTTTATTTAATGGCAGCTTTGCTAGCTTATTTGTTTTCTTTTTTCATTTTTTAGTCACTGTAAGATTTCTACTCTTACACCTTTTTAATCCATAATAGTAGGTGAGTTATGATTGAAGAAAAGGATATTCTAAATTTTAGATTAGTGGTTCTCAATCTTGTCTTCACATTAAAATTATCTGAGAAGCTTTTTTAAAAATAAATCTTTATTGTTCAGATTATTACAGATGTTTCTTTTTTTTAACCCCCATAGCTCCCCTCCTCCTGGATCCCACCGCGACCCCCCCATGCCATTACCCCTGCCACTGTCTTCATCCATAGGTCTAAGATTTTTGTCTAGTCTCTTCCACACCCCTCACACCCCCTTCCCTCTGAGTATTGTCAGTCCATTCCCTTTCTATGCCCCTGCTTCTATTATATTCACCAGTTTATTCTGTTCATCAGATTTATTGACTTAATTGTTAGATTCACTTGTTGATAGATATGTATTTGTTGTCACTTTGTTGTTCATAATTTTTATCTTTACCTTTTTCTTCTTCTTCCTCTTCTTAAAGAATGCCCTTCAGCGTTTCATTTAATCCTGGTTTGGTGGTGGTGAACTTCTTTAGCTTTTTCTTGTCTGTGAAGCTCTTTATCGGACCTTCAATTTTACATGATAGCTTTGCTGGGTAGAGTAATCTTGGTTGTAGGTTCCTGCTATTCATCACTTTGAATATTTCTTGCCACTCCCTCCTGGCCTGCATGGTTTCTGTTGAGAAATCAGCTGAAAGTCGTATGGGTACTCCCTTGTAGGTAACTGTTTTTCTCTTGCTGCTTTTAAGATTCTCTCTTTGTTTTTTGCCCGTGGCATTTTAATTATGATGTGTCTTGGTGTGGTCCTCTTTGGATTCCTTTTATTTGGGGTTTTCGGTGCTTCCTGGACTTGTAAGTCCATTTCTTTCACCAGGTAGGGGAAGTTTTATGTCATTATTTCTTCAAATAAGCTTTCAATATCTTGCTCTCTGTCTTCTTCTGGCACCCCTATAATCCTGATGTTGGCATGCTTGAAGTTGTCCCAGAGGCTCCTTACACTATCTTCATATATTTAGATTCTTTTTTCTTTTTGCTTTTCAGGATGGGTGTTTTTGGCTTCATTGTATTTCAAATCTTTGACTTGGTTCTTGTGATCCTCTAGTCTGCTGTTGGATCTCTGTATATTATTCTTTATTTCAGTCAGTGTATGCTTAATTTCTGATTGGTCCTTTTCCATTTTTTTTGGTATTCTCATTAAGATCGTTGATGTTCTCACTCAGTTCCTTGGAGGTTCATAGAAGATTCTTGAGTAACCTTATAACTGTGGTTTTGAACTCTATATCCAGTAGTTTGCTTTCCTTCTTTTCTTTCATTTGTGGCCTGTTTCTTTGTGTCCACATTTTGGCTGTTTCCCTGTGTTGATAGAGTGGCTTTGTATGGTAGGTGTCCTCTTGAGCCCAGTGACTCAGCCTCCCTAATCACCTGGGGTGGACACTCTTGGTGTACACCTTTGAGGGCTGGATGCACAGTCTTGTAGTTAATTAAGCCTTAATTACTGTTGGTATAACTAGGAGGAAATGACCTCCAGGCCAATTGATTGCGAGGACCTTCTCTGTCTATAGTGGAAGAACTGCTGTGCAGGAGGCACCCTTATGGAGCAGAACTTGCTTCAGTGCGGCTTTGGTGCTTACTGAATCTGCCTCTTGAGTGTGTCCCTTATGGATGTGAGGAGTTGAAATCTGGTATCTGGCCACTGGGTACACTGGCTCCTCTATCTCCAAGGAGATGCAAAGTCAGCTGCTGTGTGCATCCACCCAGGAGGTGGTACAGTGAGATCTATAGATGTCTCCTTGTTATTTGGGGTTTGGAACTTTTGGAGTTCTCTGTCCCAGCTACAGTCTGTTCGGTTAGGCTGCAGGCAGACAGGCTCACAGCTTGGGAGGGGTTGTAAATTGGGTGGGGCAGGGTCTCAGAGAATCACCAGGGTGAAGCAAACAGTGATGGCTGTCCCTCAGCTGTCTCTGCAGCTTCTCCATGTTTTGGTGTCTCTGCATTTTGGTGTCTCCGTTCCCTTGAGACCCCGAGTCTCAGAGCTCCATGTCAGCGATTGCCGTGAACAGCTCTGCTAGAAAGCCACTCTGACCTTCCACCCCATCTTTCACCCTATTGCCAGACAGCCTGAAATAAGTTCAGTGTGGTCCTGGAGCTTGTATTCCTTTTCTGATTGAAACAACCTGCGGACCCAGGTGCTTCCGCTGCTGCCACCACTGTTTCGCGCGTGTCCGTACCTGTCCATTCTTGACGCCTTATACTCAGTCTCAATGCACTCCTTCTCTTGTCTTCTAGTTGTAAACTTTCTACTCCCCTGGTTCTGGAGGATGCTGTTTAGCTTTATAGTTGTAGTTTTAATATGGTTGTGAGAGGCAGCGCATTCAGGTATATACCTTATGCCACCATCTTGGTTCTCTCTAAACTCCTGAGAAGCTTTTTAAAATTTATCTTCAGAAATTACTATTTCATTGTTTTGTCGTGGAACTGGACATTAAGAGATGTTTTTAAAAAATGTTTTTATTGATTTCAGAGAGGAAGGGAAAGGGAGAGAGAAATAAAAACATCAGTGATAAGGGAGAATCATTGATTGGCTGCCTCCTGTGCATCCTCTTCTGAGGACTGAGCCCACAATCCAGGAATATGCCCTGACCAGGAACTCTAACCTCCTGGTTCAAGGCTCAACACTCAACCACTGAGCCACACCAGCCAAGCAAGAGTTTTGTAAAATCTCCCCAGGTGATCTGATCTATGGCAAGAGAAGAAACCATTATTTGCCGTTAATGGTTCTCTAAATGTGGTCCCTAGACTGTGCATCCCCTAAGATATTGTTAGAAATGTAAATTATCATGTTATGTCCCAGATATATTGAATCAGAAACTTGGGGGAAAGAGCATTGTGTGTGTGTGTGTGTGTGTATTTGTTTTAAATTTTTTGTGATGAAATAATTATAGACTCACATGCAATTAGAAGAAATAATAGAGATCTGACTTCACCAGTCTTACATACATTGGGGTGTGTTTAGGTCCATGCAATTTTATCATAAGTGTACTACAACCACAGTCAAGACATAACAAGGATATTTTGGGCTCTAGGTGATTCTGATGCAGCTGAGTCTTGAGAATCACCTCTAAAATGAAAGTAGAAGAACAGGAACAGACAATTTTTTCATAAGTATTTGTCAAGTATTCAAAGTGAGCTAATAGACTAGCAGCAGTCTCACCACTAATCTGTGTCTCATAGATTTTGGGTTGTTGTGTGTTCATTTACATTTATTTTCAGAAGTCTTTATTTTTTCCTTGATCTCATTGTTAATTCATTTATTGTTTAATAACGTGCTGTTTAGCCTCCATATGTTTAAATGCTTTTGAGTGTTTTTAATGTAGTTGATTTCTGGTTTCCTGTCATTCTGACTTGAGAAGATGCTTGATATGATTTCAATCTTCTTGAACTTGTTAAGACTTATTTTGCATTCTAATGTGTTCTATCTTTGAGAATTTCCATGTACACTTGAGAATACTATATATTCTGCTGCTTTGGGATGAGAAAACTTCATGGGACCAACACGGGTTAAGGTAATCAGAGAAAATGAAAACCATCATTAACACTACTAGTTTAATGTCACATGATAAATTCATATCTTTTCCTCAAAGTATTTGCTGATGAATAATTGAATGAATAATCATAGGTTTTAACCACTCTGGCGGGACACAAGTTGGGTGGAGGGGGCAAAAAGGAGGCAAAATGGGGAATACAGTACATTTTTACAAGCTCTGTAAATTTGTCTTAGTCTCTTTTGCTCCACACATAATTTTTCCCACCCAAAGTTGTAACATAGTAGATCCCACTGAAGTTGTATTGAATTAGTGTTTTTTCAACTTTTTTGGGAAATAGTTTTGTTCATAGTTGTTCCATGCAGTTTAGTTATAGAGGCTAAATTTTTAATCACTTCAAAATTGGCCAATGCCAATTTTGTATAAAGAATTGAGCAGTATCTATAACATCTGTTAACTCATTAAAGCCAAGGAAAAGCACTCAGAATAAAGAACTTAAATGCATATACACACAGCCCATGGACACAGACAATAGTGAGGTGAAGACCTCTGGTGGGACAGGAGTCAGGTGGAGGGGGTGAAAGGGAGGGAAAATGGGGAACATCTGTAAGACTGTCAACAATGAAAATAATTAAAAAATGTGCTGCATTTTAAAATACTGTTTATATTGCTCCCAATGTCTTCAACTCTTAGTTGAATAGTCCTAAATGAGTTTATTCTGTTTGGACACATTGCTTCAGCTTCTGTAATCAAATACAATTCAATTAACTCACCATTGGTAAATGATTTCCATTGTTTGGCTAACAAGTGAGCCACTCACTAATGCACTTTGGTTACTGTCTCTTTTGTTTTTTCTTTCTTTCTTTTTTTTTTTTTTTTTTTTTTTTTTTTTTTTTTTTTTTTTTTTTTTTTTTTTTTGACTTTTGTGGAGAAATTTTGCTGTGATGAGATATTCTGTTTTAAATTTTGTAATTTTTTTGACCACTGATCTTTTTGCAACTAATACATTGCAACTAATATGTTGCAAATATTGTGATACGTGCTTAATTGGGCATATCCTATATAATAAAAGGGTAATATGCAAATTGACCCTAACAGCAGTATGACTAGGAATGACTGGTCATTATGATACCCATTGAGCACCAGGGGGCAGACGCTCAATGCAGTAGCTGCCCCCTAGTGGTCAGTGTGCTCCCACAGGGTGAGCTCTGCTCAGCCACAAGCTGGCTGACATCGGTCAGTACAGAGGTGGTGGTGGGTGCCTTTCCCGCTTCCTCACAGTGCTAAGGATGTCTGGCTGCAGCTTAGGCCTGCTCCCCACTGGCAAGTGGACATCCCCCAAGGGCTTCTGGGCTGCCAGAGGGATGTTTGACTGCCAGCTTAGGCCTAATTTCCCGGGGAGTGGGTCTAAGCCAGCAGGTGGATATCCCCTGAGGTTTCCCAGACTGCAAGAGGGCACAGGCTGGGCTGAGGACCCCTGCCCCCTCCAGTGCACAAATTTTTGTGTTCCAGGCCTCTAGTATTGTATACTCTTAGTAAGGATATAATGTCATTGAATAATAAACAAAACACTTTGTCATTTAATTCAGTAATAGCATAGTCCATCTTCAGTGTGTACTACAACTGTGGCTTATGTTCTTCTTTTCTTGTTTTGGTGTGATGGTTTTGTAGCATAATTAAAATAAATTGGGGTTAAA
Organism: Murina feae; assembly: GCA_004026665.1. Taxonomy (NCBI): domain Eukaryota; kingdom Metazoa; phylum Chordata; class Mammalia; order Chiroptera; family Vespertilionidae; genus Murina; species Murina feae. Next base: position 8,478 of record PVJC01036797.1, on the reverse strand, counting down.
ATAATACACATGAAATTTGAAATGCTCTCACATTATGTTCAGGTCACTGTGATTTGTGTGCATTGTCAATGTATGAAACATCCACACCTGTACAAATTTTTATGAGCCAAACTGATGACAATTGCCAGGAAGCAAAATCTGTATGTAAATGCATTATATAATATATGGGATCCTAAAAAGAATGAGATTAAAATGAATTATTTAATATTAGGTTAAAAATAGCTAAGCATCATGGAAAAGTATTTAGTAGCTGGAAATCATTTAGTTTAGGTTACTAGTTTATGTAATAATAACTGGAGAGCATATTATTTTGGGTAATTAAGTTGTGAGGGAAGTTGCAGTAGACAAAAGAACACTCTATAGGCTATTTCATAAGGCTTCTTACTGTGACATTTTATAATTAAACTAGAGGCCTGGTGCATGGATTTGTGCACTGGTGGGTCCCTCAGCCTGGCCTGTGCCCTCTTGTAATCTGGGACCCCTCAGGGGATGTTGGAGAGCCAGTTTCAGCCTGATCCCCGCAGGCCAGGCTGAGGGAACCCATTCGTGCATGAATCTGTGCACCAGGCCTCTAGTATGCATATAAGATCTTTGGTTAATGTCTTCCTGCCATCCTCCCTCCCCTCTTCCCTTTGAGATTCATCAGTCTGTTTCATATTTCCATGCCTGTAGTTTCTGCTCCTTCATTGAGCGTCTGCCCCCTGTTGGTCAGTGCATGTCATAGCTACTGGGCATTGGCCAGTTGGCTGGTCCGCCGGTTGCTTAGGCTTTTAAATATATACTAGTGGCCTGGTGCATGAAATTCGTGCACTGGGGTTGGGAGGGTGTACCTCAGCCTGGCCTGCACCCTCTCGCAATCCAGGACCGTTGTCACCTAACCGCTCACTTGCTTGTCTGCCTGATTATCCCTAACCACTGTGCCTGCTGGCTCCCAATTGTCCCACTGCCAGCCTGCTCATCCCCAACTGCTCCCCCTGCTGGCCTGCTTGCCCCCAATTTTCCCCCACTGCCAGCCTGATCGCCCTCAACTGCCCCCCACTACTGGACTGCTTGCCCCCAACTGCCCCCCTGCTGGCCTGATCATCCCCAACTGCACTCCTCTCCTGGCCTCTACCTCGGCCCCACCACCATGGCTTTGTCCAGAGGGTTTCTTGGAAGGTCTCTCGGTCTTATTAGCATATTATTCTTTTATTAGTATAGACTAGAGACCCGGTGCATGAAATTCATGTGGGGGGGGGCGGGTGGTCCCTCAGCCTGGCCTGCACCCTCTCACAATTTGGGACCCCTCTGCAGATGTCCAACTGCACAGGGATTGGGCCTAAACCAGCAGTTGGACATCCCTCTTGCAATCTGGGACCGCTGGCTCCTAACTGCTCACCTGCCTGTCTCATATCCCCTAACTGCTTGCCTGCCTGCCTGATCGCCCCTAACCATCCCTGCCTCGGCCCCTGCTGTAGTGGCTTTGTCCAGAAGGATGTCTGGAAGCTCGTTCGGCTGTCCAATCTAATTAGCATATTATGTTTTTATTATTATAGATAGATTCCTTGAAAAAAGTTATGTAAAGAAACTGAATTTTCAACAGGAAAAGAATTTCAAGTAAAAGAAACTAGTAGTTAATAGTGTTTTTAGGAGGGTGAATTAGTGTATTTTAACTATTTAATGTATTAGATTATTTAAATAAAGTTTCCCCTTCCTAAGTACTTTTAGGAATCTGGTTAGTCTCTAGGACATGGGTAACTAAGGGACATAAACCTATTAGCCAAAGGTGCATTTAACACAACATTTTCCTTTTTTAGAATTGATTTCAGAGAGAGAAGGAAGGGAGAGAGAGAGAGAGAGAGAGAGAGAAAACCGATGTTCAATACATTTTCAAACTCAGTATTGCATGTACATAAAGAACTCTGCTTTTAAGTATCACATTTGGCATGAGGCTATGTTCCATGAATAGGCACTCTTTTATACTAAACTCAGAGGCATTTCTCACTTTTGTAGCCTTCACTTTGTGTTCTATCATTTCCTAGAGCAAGATGGGCTGTGACATGGCCGTGTAAGTACAAGTTTCATGTTTGCTCTGTTTTCCTGCTACAAGGGTATGTTAGATAAGGGTTGGCATACTGGCGTTTTCATATCCTAGCTGTGACCTTGTGGGCCAGGAGCCTACCCTTCTAGAGCCTTGGTTTCTTCCTCTGAAAAGCTGTAATCTGTTCTACTTCAGAGCTTGATTGTGGAGATTAAATGAGACAATATGTGTCAACTGCTGAGCACAGTGCTTGGAGAATGGTAATTGTAGATATTTATATTAAATGACAGATTTCATACTTACTATTTCTTAATTTAAGATGACTAGGTGACTGTTGACACTGCATAATACAAGCTTATTATGGATAGAGTTAGCGCTAACTACTTACAAATGTTGGATGAATGTCTTGCTGGTGAAAATCACGTTCTTTCACGGAGACTCAAGGAAAGCATTCCAGGGACCCACACATGGGAGATGGTGGTGTGGTAAGACTTATTTTGGGTGGAAATAGAAGGCTGGCCTCAGGTTCCCCATGTATCATCTCTACCCTTCCCACTGAGGAACAAGTCCCATCTTGTCTTCATCAAGCCCAGTAGAAAGGCCGACACCCAACATTTCTGTGCCATGCCAAAACTTAGTTCATGTCTGGCCCCATCTGGGCTAGCATCGTCTGTTCCTGGCTGGTGCTGTGCCCACGCCTGTGCTTGGTCTGCGTGACTGCTGGGCATCAGGTGGCTGCTAGGGCCACATGGTTGTTATGGAGGAAGAACGTCCGAAAGAATAGGCCAGAGTGTATTACTGAGCAAGAGAGAGCGAAAGCTTCCTTGCTAGGGTGACTATATTATCTCGGGCTTAGGACCAGGTACTTTTTCAAAATAAGCAAGCAACTTCCCAATCTTTGCCGGCTTCTACTGGATCCACCCCATAACCAATGTATTTCCTAGATCTTTTGGGGTTCCATGTCCCATGCTCAATCCGATCCTTTTCCTGAGCTAGATGGTCAGGCCACCTTGGTCACCATCTTGGTTTTTACTGCACGTCCATCCAACAGAAGAATTTCCTCTGCTGTTTTTATTCCTCCCCCAGGGAATGTGTGAAGCTGTTGCTTCCTAGTAAAACAGCAGGCTCAGTGTCTGGCTCAGCTCCCCAGCCTAATAGGCTCAACCTGTCCTATTCCCTTTGTTCCCTCCCTTTATTAATATTTAGCTAACTATGCTAACAAATGAACTACAGCCCTTTAATACCCACCGAATAATCCATGCGTCTGCTTTGCATGTGTGTGCAAGATATCTTATCACTTTGTTAATCCTCACCCAAGCATATTTTACTATTGATTTTTTGGAGTGGAAGGAAGAAGGGATGAGGGAGGAGAGAGAGAGAGAGAGAGAGAGAGAGAGAGAGAGAGAGAGAGAGAGAGAGAGAGAAACATTGATTTGATGAGACATTGATTTGATCAATTGGTTGCCTCTCACATATGCCCCCAACTGGGGCTGAGGATCAAATCTGAAACCCAGGTACTTGCCCTTGAGCCAGGTACTTCCTATGACTCAGAAGGGTCATGGGAATTGAACCCACGGTCCTTCTGTGTGCAGGCTGATGCTCTAACCATGAAGCCACATTGGCCAGAGGTGTAAGACTTTTTTACTTCCTATTTTTCTTGTTTTTTAATTTTGATTGAAAAAAAGCAATGCAATTTTGGTTAATGAAATGTGAGAAGAAATACAGGGGCTATTAATCATTCATTAATTTATCCATTTAAAAAATTTAAAGTGATTTTTGAGAGAGAGAATCATTAATTTGTTGTTCCACTTACTTATACATCCATTGGTTGATTTCTGTATGTACCTTGACCAGTGATCGAACCTGCAACCAAGGCATATCAGGACGAAGAAGCTCTAACCAACTGAGCTAACTGGCCAGGGCCGTCAATTAACTTTTAAAAACATATATATTTTATTGATTTTTTACAGAGAGGAAGGGAGAGAGAGAGAAACATCAATGAGAAAGAAACATCGATCAGCTGCCTTCTGCACACCCCCTACTGGGGATGTGCCTGCAACCAAGGTATATGCCCTTGACCGGAATCGAACCTGGGACCTTTCAGGCCACAGGCCGATGCTCTATCCACTGAGCCAAACTGGTTAGGGCTAACTTTTAATTTCAACAAATAGTGAGCACCATGTGCCAAGTGATGGGTGACAGTGAAGAACAAGATGTGGACTCTGCACCTAATGTGCTGCTGACCTGTAGCTGGAGAGACAATCAAGTTAGTGATTGACTCAGTAACAGAGTGTACACGTGGTGATATGGAGATGCATGAAAGGGGCACCTAACCTGTTTTGGGGAGACCAGCGATTTCCCAGAGGAAGGAAATCTCTACAGAAGCCAAGTGAAGGAGTGATGAAGGGATTGGACTAGCAGCAGAGGCAGCAGTGAAGGCATCTGGAGAGGTTTTTATGGGCCGTGTAAGCCATGTTATGAAATGCAAGCACTATCCTAAGGGCAGGAAGGAACCTATGAGAGGTTTTAAGACAAGTACACAAAAATATTTGTGTTTGGAAATACAGTTTTGGTAGCAGTGTGGAGCAAGTTAAGACTGTGGGCAGGGGACCGTTTAAGAGGCTATGGCAGTCTTCCCGGTGAGAGAAGATTGTGGCTGTGGGGTTAGAGAGAAAGCAAACATTTTAAAGATCTAGTGAAGAGTCAAAATTGATTTTACTTGGTCATAACTGTGGGTGAGAATGTAAAAGATGGAGGATTAAGTCGTGATTCCTAAATTTTCTACGTCAGCCTCTAGGTGGATGTTAGTGCCATTCACTGACATGAGAGGAAGAACATTTTTTTTTTCTGGGGAAATAATGAGTTCTGTTTTAGTCAGAATGCTTATGGGCCTTTCAGACGGGAATCCCCTAAATGTCTGAAATTTAGGAAAGGCATTCTTAACATGTCTTTGATTTCCCTGTAGGCAGACTAATCAGATTTTTGGGATACCAACAAAATATAGGCATCTTACCCCTCAAAGAGAGAGAGAGCATTAGACAAATCTAGAAAGTAGTGATTTTAAACTTCAACATACTTTTAAGTTTTGTGTCCACTTAGAATACATATTTTATTTTGTGCTTTGGTGTTTTTATTTTGAATGACAAAGGCAGTGGGAACTAGAAATATAGATTTGGGAGACATTGGCATAAAGATGATAAAGTGATGAGATTGTTCACGGAGGAATGAAGAGCAGTAATTTCCTTTCCTGGTTGTACAACGAAATCACTTAGGGAACTTTAATAAGTCCTAGTACCTGAGACTTATCTCCAGAGGTTCTGACTCTGTTGCTCTAGAGTGACCTGGGTCAAGGTTTGAGAAGCACTGGCCTGGAGTGAGAAGAGATCCCAGTAAAGAACAGGGAGATCACAGCACTTAAGAACCAGGTCAGACACGAAAGTAAGACCGGGAAACTGCCACAGAGCTGAAGGAAACAAACACTTTTCAGGAGCATCAGTGTCGCTGCATCACAGGTGCTTGATTCAGGTAATTGAGAAGTTGAACACCAACTAAGCAACCAACCAATTATCATAATCCTCCAAAGTGTCCATCAATACCAACAGGTAGCCTGCCTGGGATGTGTAAGGATGAACATGACTACTGTGTCAAATACTCTGTTACTAGGTCTGCATGCTAGAGAAGGGAGCTTAGGAAAGGCATTCCTGTATGCATCTGGCCTCAGCGTGTGTGCATAACCTGAACTCCTGCTGTTTTTCCCATATACAGAAGGGATCCTGCTGCCTCTTTTTAAAAAAATAGGTATAAAGATTAATTATATCACATATATTTTTTTACTTTTTACCGAATGTACTACATAAATTTTTTCCCCTTTTCTCAAATTTATTTTTCTACAAATGTTGCAAATTTTTATTTTTCTGCTTCACGTTTCTTTCTAATTCTATTTTTTTTAAAAATGCATGTGGCTGTTTATTTAGCTTTTAAGGTGATGTGTGGGCATTTCTCACTAAGGCAATAATTTATGCCACTTTATATGGCATGCTAAAATCCTGCCTTGACAATCTTGTTGTGACATGTTACAATTGTTAGGTGGGATTGATGCATATACAGATGCTTAACCAGATTTTATTGATTATAAATAAAATAGCTTAAAAATAAAACGTTAAAAATATAATCACTGCTGCCATTGTCACAAAAAAGTTAGAATAAAAAAATATGGGGTGTTCTCTGAGGGACAGAAAGATGGCTTGGTTTTCTTTGCACCAGGATACAGATACAGTCCGGAAAGCCACTTTCAAAACCATTACAAATACGCAATGTGGTGCATCCTCGGAGTGTGCAGAAGATAGGACGAGAGTGATCATGCTTTTAGAAAGCCCTTTACGCTATACTCTTAAAAATGAAATATCGATAGGCTGTATCAGTCTCCTCAGTAAGCTCTCATATGTAAGAAATGCCGCAGTTCTTAATTCTTTTTAAATCAGCCGAAATCCAACTCAGCTGCCATCTCTCCACCTTGAAGGGAATTCAACCTCAGTCACAACTCTCAAAGTTGTAGCCTGAGAGAATGTCGTACAGAACAGAGTGACCCTTGTTCTTTTAGTCCAGATTTCTATTTTGATGCCCATCATCTACCAGTTTCTCTTAACAGTGTACTGTCATTTCAGTTGAAACAGTTCTTGTGGTATAGGACTGTCCTGTACATTTTTTAAAAAATATATATTTTTACTGATTTCAGAGAGAGAGAGAGAGAGAGAGAAAGATTGAAACATCAATGATGAGAGAGAATCATTGATTGGCTGCCTCCTGCACATTGCACATTGGGTCTGAGCTCACAACCCAGGCATGTACCCTGACGGGGAATTGAACCATGACCTCCTGGTTCATAGGTTGATTGCTCAATCACTGAGCCACACCTGCGGGGGCTGTCCATTGATTTTAATATCTGTGACAAGTAGAAAAAGCTTTCTCCACATTTCCAAAGCCCCTTAGTCGAGCTCCCTGATTAACAGACCTACTTTTTTCCTCCCCAGCCAGTCCCTAGGAATCTGATGGTATTGGAACTATTATGTCCTCCATTGTGGGGTCAGGGGCTCTGAATGGAAACTTGTTTGGCTACTTTGCTGTCATTTCATATGGAGACCCAACCTCTGCAGGGAGGAAGCTGTGGGTCTCTTTACTGGAGGTTCCACAGACCTCCAGCCCTTCCTTATGTTTGGGATAGTCCTTTTATTTCTCTTGCTGCTTCTGCCGCACCTGTCCCTTCCTTTATCCTCCACTCTCATATCGAATGCACTGGCTCCTTTTTATCTCCGTAGCACAGGCCTTTTGGAAAACTATGGCAAGTGAGGGAGGTTCTCTTTAGGCCACTTCTGCTTTAGCCCTGCAGCCTACCTTGCGGCAAAGGGTACAGAAAGTCTGGCCATCTTCTCAGAAGGCAGAGGTAGAGTATAAGAAGGAAAAATAAAAACACAAACTGCTAAATGTTGTTTTACTCTCTTGGGCCATTCGGAAGCGGCAAAACCAAAAAGCTAAATAATATCTCAAGTTATTCTGTCATGCATAGAATTTATATCATATTCCCTTAAAAATGAACTTTCCTTCTCTATCTCTATGGTCGGACTTCTTTACCACAGGGAATCAGAGTTCTCTAACTTGGGCAGGTAGGAGGCATGGCTATCAGCAATACTGTCGGAGGCAAAGACAGGGAATAATCTGGCAGGATTGAGAGCCATACTTACTTTTTTCCTCTGGGGTTCCTCAATTTTACTACAAATCACTGGAAAAACACAGCTCAGAACATGTTAACATTTAAAAAGATTTGCAGATGTTCTTGTAGAGCTTACCATTTTATAATTTGACTAGGGGCCCGGTGCACAAAAATTTGTGCACTCGGGGTGGAGGGAGTCCCTCAGCCCCGCCTGTGCCCTCTCACAGTCTGGGACCCCTCAGTGGATGTCCTATGATGGCCCCAGTCTGCCAGGCACCTTTTGTGTGTGTGTGTGTGTGTGTGTGTGTGTGGCCACTGGGGACCTGCCCCCAGCCGCATCTGAGGCTCGGAGAAGTCCTCCTGTGTGTGTCTACCTGCTGGGGGCCTGCCCCCAGGCACACCATCAAGGCTTGGAGCAGGCACCCCCTCTATGTTGATCTCTCAGACTCTTGCCCTCCCCTGCATGTTGTTCTCTTTTTTGAGCTGTGGCCAGGGCTGGGTACTGCCTGCCTCCCAAGCTTGCCAACTGCCCATCTTCCTCCAGCCACCAGAAAGCAGGGAAAACCCCGCCTCGTGGTCAGGCCATCCTTTTCCTGCTCCCTGATCCCGGAAGGGACCTAGGAAGCCACCAAGCAGGCCACCGACTCTTTGCCACTCACCCGTCCCCTGCTGCCTTCCTTTCTCACTTCCCGGTGCCACCAAGGGGTCTGGGGAGCTGCCAAGCGGGACCCCGGCCCCTGCAGCCTTGCTT
>PVJC01036796.1:0-17565 GCA_004026665.1 Murina feae | reverse complement strand
TGGGTGCCCCCTTGTAGGTAACTAACTGCTTTTCTCTTGCAGCTTTTAAGATTCTCTCCTTGTCTTTTGCTCTTGGCATTTTAATTATGATATGTCTTGGTGTGGTCCTCCTTCGGTTCCTTTTGCTTGGAGTTCTCTGTGCTTCCTGGACTTGGAAGTCTATTTCTTTCACCAGGTGAGGGAAGTTTTCTGTCATTATCTACTCATTCTTTAATTTTCCATTTAATGACTAATTTCTTCAGAAGACATTCTGAGCTCCCTCTCCTATCACCTCAAAAGCTTTCCCCCTTTCCTTCTGCATTTCTTTTGATCTTTATATATTCACTAGGGGCCCGGTGCTCAAAAATTTGTGCACTCGGTGGGGTCCCTCAGCCCGGCCTGTGCCCTCTTGCAGTCTGAGACCCCTCAGGGGATATCCACCTGCTGACATGGCTGGCCAGCCTGGGTGAGGGGCTGATGGCTGTTTGCAGGCTGACCAAGCCCCCCAGTGGGGACCCTCACCCCATGGGACTGTGGCCAGCCTGGGTGAGGGGGTGAGGGCCGTTTTCAGGCTGCCCACAGCTCCCATTGACCCAACATTCCAGCAAGTCTGCCTGGAATCAGGTTTCTAGGGTTTATTTATCTTCTATAATTGAAACTTTGTTGCCTTGAGTGGATGCCTAGTCAGCCTTCTGTTTGCTTCAGCTCTGTGGCTTCTATAATTGAAACATTGTTACCTTGAACAGAGGCCCAGCCAGCCTAGGCAGGCAGTTTCAACTCCATCGCTGGTGCAATGGAAGCCTCCTGTTTGCTCTAGCTCCGTAGTTGCCGGCCATCATCTTGGCTTGGTTAATTTGCATACAGCCACTATGATTGGCTGGTAGGTGTGGTTTGGTTGATGGGCGTAGTTAGTTGTCTCAGAGTGATGGTTAATTTGCATATTACTCTTTTATTAGATTAGATTAGAATCCCAGTGCACGGGGGGCTGCAGGGGGATCCTTTAACCCAGCCTGTGCTCTCTTGCAGTCTGGAAGCCCTCAGGGGATGTGAGCCTAAGCTGGCAGTCGGACACCCTTAGCTCTGCCTCGGAGGAGGGAGAGGCTCCCACTGATGCAGTCACCAGCTGTAAGCCCAGCTTCTGGCTGAGTGGTGCTCTCCCTCTGGGAGCACACTGACCACCAGGGGGCAGCTCCTGAATTGAGTGTCTGCCCCCTGGTGGTCAGTGCAGGTCATAGCGACTGGCTGTTCCGCTGTTCGGTCAATTTGCATATTAGCCTTTTATTAGTTAGGATTGGACTAGATTATAATTTTCTATTTGTCTATTCTTCTAACTAGATTATGAGTTCCTTGTAGACAAGGATTGATTCTCAATGATCTTTGGTCTTAGTAAGTACTCAATAATGTTAAATATTCAATAAATGAGTCTATTTTCTGTAAGCAATGGAGAGCTATTGAAAGTAGTTCTCACCTAGGGAAAATTTTTGCCCCCAGAGACATTTGGCAGTGTCTAAAAATAGTTCTATTGTTGTTGTTGTTAACTGTGGGGTGTGTGTGTAACTGGCATATTGTAGGTAGAAACCATGGATGTTTCTCAACATCCTACTATGGATAGGACAACTTCCACAACAAATAATTATCTGGCCCAAAGTGCTATTTGTGTTGAGGTTGGGAAACCTTGTCTTAGAATAATAAAATGAGTTTAATTAAACTCTTCTTTAATCGACTTAAGAGTCTTCAGAGAACAGTAAATCCAACTGGCTTGTTTTTCAGATGTGAAAACTGAGCTAAACCTCGTACCACGACATCCTTTCCACACAGTTGCATTTTGCTAACATTATTTTTACCCGTCCAGTCCTCTGAATGGTATAGGAATGGAATGATTTTCTTAATGCCTATTATAATAGGTTCACCAATCAGGTTTAGGGACCAAAACTAGAGGAAAAATTTATTTATTTATTTATTTATTTATTTATTTATTTATTTATTTAGTTAGTTAGTTAGTTAGTTAGTATATTTATATTCCTCACCTGAGCATATTTTTTCCATTGATTTTTAGAGAGAGTGGAAGGGAGGGAGAGAGACACACAGAGAGAAAAACATCGATGTGAGAGAGACACACTGATTGGTCTCTCACACCCAACCAGTGCCAGAGATTGAACCTGCAGCCAAGGTATGTGCCCTTGAACAGAATCAAGCCCAGGACCCTTCAGTTCAAGGGCCAATGCTCTACCCACTGAGCTAAACTGGCTAAGGCTGTTAGTTGACATTTTTTAAAAGAATAGTTTAATATTTAAAGAGAGAAGAGAGTGAGAGAAACATGGATGAGAGAGAAACATGTATGTGAGAGTGCAACATTGATTGGCTGCCTTCTGCATGCCCTCCACCAAGTATTAAGCCCACAACCCGACCATGTGCCCCTGACCAAGAATGGAGCCAGCAACCACCTGGTGCATGGGATAACGCCCAAGCAACTAAGCCACACCAGCCAGGGAGGAAAAAAGAAAAGTGAAGTCACAGAACAGGTGCAGCCAGCCTCCTCCCACCCACCCTTGCACTGGTCTCCTTTTTTTTCTGGAAATATATGTTCTAAGTCTAGGGCAGAATGAGAAGAAACAGTTCTCTCAAAGCTCATTTCTGAACAATTCCCAATCTGCTCCGGGAATTGAGAGATTAGCCCGTGGAAGAGTGAATTAATTTTAAGCCAGTCTGCATTAGAACCAATTAAAGCACTGGAAAGCCCAGCCTGTCACAGGAGAATTCACTCTAATTGCTACGGACCAAGGGGATCCAGTATAATTTTCCTCCCATCAACAAGTAAGAGCCTTTAGGGAGACAAATTCAATCTCCAAGGGTTCAAGTGCCTCAGATTTAGAATGTTCTTGATCTCAGAGAGTGCTCTGACCATTCCTCTCATGAGCCAAATCTGCCATTTTCCCAGCAGTAATCACATGTCCGACTTCTCCCATTCAGCTCAGTTGATTTAGAAAAGTCAAGTGATTCAGGCACAACACACAGTGAATCAGCAGAGTAAAAAAAATGTAGGAAAAAATGATCTTCACGGCATCCTGAGTAAAGTGCCTTCCAATAAACTTGGTGAATTGTCTTCAAGGGATGCAGCTGAATGTGTTAAGCATCTATTATATACCATAAATGTCTGGAGCGTACATGATTAGCCGAAAATTATATTTGTGGGTCCACTGAGCTCTGAAATGATGCAGGGGGGAAGCTAATTTCTGCAGAGGCTCAACTTCCTTTGCTGAAGTTTCCTTGGAGCATCAAAAGCTATGCCTGTATTGGCTTCTATTGGCCCAAGAATGGAAGGAGGGTCGGGTCGGGTGGGAAAGGATAATAGGCAGCAGGTCCCAACAAGGAAATACTGTCTTGCCACTTCTATTCCCTGTCCTCTTCCTCTCCCCGACACACCCTCCAAACTACCCCCTACACACACACACACACACACACACACACACACACACACACACACACACACACCATGGGGAAAAGCAGTATAGCAACTCAGTATGTAGAGTTAAGTAGGTTTAGGTTTGAATCTTTTCTACTCATTTTCAGAGCCTCGAATCCTTCACCTACAAATTGGGACTAATACTGCGAATACCCCCCGGATTGTCAAAGGCGTTTACATGAAATGACATATATAAAGCATATGGCTCATGAAGGCACTAAATAATGTCCTACTATCATTGGGCTCAGTCTCTGCCTGGACAATTTTTTAAAGACAGAAAGCTTGGTCCAGGGATTAGTGAGATGGGAATGTGGGACAGGGATGGTCAAATGTAAAAAAAAACTTATTGGGGGTCCACTTCAAGTTTTGAGGTATAATAATTTTCTAAAACTCTTTACAAGATATAAAACAATTGTATTTGTGGTTAACCAAATTTCTGAATTGCTCAGCTCTGTACTTCAGTTTCTAGAGAACAGACTGGTCACTGAGCAGGCTTGGAGAAGGTCCAGAACTTCTTGGACATTGCAATAACCCAGAGCTTAGCGTTCAGAGGGAACATCAAGCAGGAATCACCCTTCCATAGGTTCAAACAGAGAAAAATGCTTCAACCATGAATTTGCAGTTAGAGTGAACACAGGGTGGTGATAGATCTCCTCAGTGCAAGGATGTCCATGCCAGCTCTCCATCAGAATCATTGGGATAATTTTACAAAAATATATAAATTCTTGAGCCCTACTCTGGAGATTCAATGTCATGGAGGGGCTCAGGGACTTGTTTACTTGTTTTTAATTAAAGTGCCAACGTGTTTCTGATGATCTGCTAGATTTAGAAATAACTCAGATGATGGTTGGCTCAGGTCCATGGGCTCCCATGGGTTCCTGTTTTAGAAGTGATTGAGTATTAACTTCTCTACTCTATTTCCCTTGGCAAAGATCTGGCCCATGTCTCTCCAAAATGATACAAGAAAGATTTAGGAGAGTCTTAAGGGACACTTGAATATGATTCCTATTTTAGGGGTAGTGATTCTGGAGTATGTGGCTGAGAAATGACACTATCTAAAAGTGACGATTATTATCACTTTTTGACATGCAAGTCCTGCACAATAAGATGCAACCTTCTCCCACCATTTCCCACCAGGCACTCAACGTGTTTTCCAATATATCTTGACCTTTTCTAAATTTTTTCACATGATCCTCTCTAATCTGCAATGAGCTTAGCTTCACTGAGACAGTATGACTTTGTGGTTAAGAGGCTAGCCTTGAAATTAAGGCATGCTGGAATTCTGGTGTGGTTGTGAGCCAACCTGTACTATACTTGTGAACACCCTACAGATGGCAGATCAACAAGAGAAAGGAGCCTGGGTCCCTGCCCAATGGTACTCTCAAGTGATGCCCACAAGAAAAACATTGGCCTTTAGTCAAAAGTCTTACACTATATCCTAACTAGTGACCAACAACAGTAGTACAGGTGATAAGGGTTGTTACAGAGGATGCACTCAGTGCTGGCCAAAGCTGCAGGCCGGGGCAGGGGACCCTCAGACCCCTGCTTTGCCGGCTCCACTGGTGCCCTGGCCCCTGCGACCGCTGGCTTTGCCCCTGCCCAGGCCTGAGGTCTCTGGCCCAGGCCTTATGCCTGGGTAGAGTACCCTCATACCCCTCCGATCACCGGCTCTTCCCCTACCCCCTCCAATCACTGGCTTCGCCCTTGTCCATGCCTGAGGCCTCTGGTGAAGGCCTCTGGCCTGGGCAGGGGACTCCCAGCCCCTTCTGATCACCTGTTTCGCCCATCGGGCTCCCTGCCTCCCCTGCCATCTGTCTGGCTAACAGGCCTGACCACTTCAGTGGAATGATGCCTAATTTGTATATGACTCTTTTATTAGATAGGATTTCTAGTCTCTTTATTAATTTACACTGCAGCACCTTCTCCAGATTCCTGAACCCTTCTAGATGCTTGGGAAAGAACCCCAGCATTGCCAATGGAATGTTGTGCTCCTCCATGGAACATTTTAGACCACCCGTGTCCTCACCAATCTTTTCCTTTACCTGGTAAATTCCTGCCCGTTTGTTCCACTGATAGGACACTTAGTAGATAGTGCTTGGCATTATTCAGCATTTCATATTCTTGTTTTGTCTTCCTTATGAGTTTGTAAGGTTTTTGGAAGCAAGGAATCACAGCTTATACCTGTTTGTATTCATAGAACCTTGAAAGTGGTCTACACAGAGGAGGGGACAGAATACATGGGTTCCTGGGCTCTGGGATCAGACTCAAGTTTAAATTCTGGCCCTACTAGTAGTTTTCTGTGTGACATCAAATTACTTCATCTCTGACCAAGTGCCTTCCTAAGGATTGTTGAGAAAATGAAAGCACATAATAATTTTCAGAGTGTGGCAAACAGTCACTACACAAAAGTCAATTATTATTGGAACCCAACAAGTATTTGTTGTTGATAGGAAATTACTCAACCAGTCCTCAAGGTTACAATTTTTTTTAAAATTTTAATTGAATTTATTAGGGTGATATTGGTTAATACAATTATATGCTTCAGTCATCACCTGTGTGTTGTATCGGGTGCTCACCACCCAAAGTCAAGTCTCCTTCTATCACCATTTATCCGCTCTTTTTCCTTCCCACCTCCCTTTCCTTCTGATAATCATCATGCTGTTGTCTGTGTCTACAAGTTTTTTTGTTTTGGCTTTTTGTTTTTTGCATAATCCCTTCCCCTTTTTCACTGAGGCACCCACCCCCTCCTATCTAACAGCTTTCAGTCTGTTTTCTGTATCCATGAGTCTGTTTCTATTTTTTTGTTTGCTAGTTTATTTATTTATTTGATTCCACATATAAGTTAAATCATATGGTATTTGTCTTTCTCTGACTGGCTTATTTTACTTAGCATGATAATCTCCAGGTCCATCCATGCTGTCGCAAAAGGTAAAACTTACTCCATTGTATAAATCTACCACAGCTTTTTTATTCATTCGTCTACTAATGGGCACTTGGGCTGCTTCCAAATCTTGGCTATTGTAAACAACACTGCAATGAACATAGGGGTGTGTATACTCTTTGGAATCAGTGTTTCTGGTTTCTTTGGATATATTCCCAGAAGTGGAAATGCTGGGTCATAGACAATTCCATTTTAAATTTTTTGAGAGAACTCCATACTGTTTCCCACAGTGGCTACACCAGTCTGCATTCCTACCAGTATTGCACTAAGTTTCCCTTTTCTCCACATCCTCACCAACACTAGTTGTTTGTTGATTTTTTTTTAAATATTTTTTTTATTACTTTCAGAGAGGAAGGGAGCAGAAGAGAGAGATGGAAACATCAATGATGAGGGAGAATCATTGATCGTCTGCCTCCTGCATGGTCCCTGCTGGGGATCGAGTGGGCAACCCAGGCATATGTCCTTGACCGGAATTGAACCCAGGACCCTTCAATCCACAGACTGAGGCTCTATCCACTAAGCAAAACCAGCTAGAGCTGTTTGTTGATTTACTGATGAAAGCTATTCTAACAAGTGTGAGGTGATAGATCATTGTGGTTTTAGTTTGCATTTCTCTGATGGTTAGTAACTTTGAACATATTTGCATATGTCTATTGGCCATCTGTATGTCCTCTTTGAAGAAGCCCCACTCCCATTTTTTAATTAGATTGTTTTTGGTGTCGAGCTGTATAAGTTCTTTATAAATTTTGAATATTAAACGCTTATCAGATGTATCTTTGGTGAATATGTTCTCCCATTCGTTGGGTTGTATTTTTGTTTTGTTGATGGTTTCCTTTGCTGTATAAAACCTTTTAGATTAATGTAGTCCCATTTATTTATTTTTCTTTTGTTTCTCTTGCCTGAGGAAAAAAATATTGCTACAAGAAATGTTCGATATTTTACTATATTTTCTTCTAGGATTTTTATGGTTTCAAGTCTAACATTTAAGTCTTTAATCCATTTTGAGTTTATTCTTTTGTATGGTGTAAGAAAGTGGTCTAGATCCATATTTTTGGCATGTGTCTGTGCAATTTTCCCAAAGCTACTCATTGAATAGACTATCTTTACCTCATTGTATGTTCTTGCCTCCTTTGTCAAATATTGACCATAAATGTGTAGGTTTATTTCTTGGCCCTTTATTCTGTTCCATTGATCTATATGTCTGTTTTTATTCCTTTACCATGTTATTTTGATTGCTGTGGTCTGGTATGGTTTGATATCAAATAGTGTGATTCCTTCGATTTTATTCTTCTTTCTCAGGATTGCTATAGCTCTTTGGGGTCTTTTGTGGTTCCATATATATTTTTTAAATTTTTGCTCTAGATCTGTGAAATATGCCTATGGTATCTTGATAGGAATTGATGAATCTATAGATTGCTTTGGGTAGTATGGACATTTTAGTGATATTAATTCTTCCTATCCATAAACCAAGTATATGCTTTGACTTATTTGCATCTTCTTCAATTTGTTTATTCAGTGTCTTATAGTTTTCTGAGAACAAGGTTTTGCATCATTGGTTAAATTTATTCCTAGGTTTTTTGTTTCTTTTTAATGCAATTGTACATGAGATTGTTTTCTTAGTTTCTGTTAGTTCATGATTGGTGTAAAAAATTCAATTGGCCTTAGCTAGTTTGGCTCAGTGGATAGGGTGTCGGCCTGTGGACTGAAGGGTCCCAGGTTCAATTCCAGTCTAGGGCACATGCCCAGTTTACAGGCTTGATCCCCAGTGGGAGGTGTGCAGGAGGCAGCTGACCAATGATTTTCTCTCATCATTGATGTTTCTATCCCTCTCTTTCCCTCTCCCTTCTTCTCTGAAATCCATAAAAATATATTTTTTAAAAAATGCAATTGATTTCTAAATATTTATTTTGTATCTTGCTACTTTACTGAATTCATTTATCAGTTCTAGTAGTTTTTTGGTGGAATTTCCATGTACAGTATCATGTCATCTGAAAATAATGACAGTTTCACTTCCTCCTTTCCAATCTGAATGCTTTTTATTTCTTCTTGTCTGATTGCTTTGACTAGGACTTCCAGTGCTATCCTATCTAATAAAGAGGGAATATGCAAATTGACCGTCACACCTTCACAAAGATGGTGGCACCCATAGCCACAGATGGCAGTGCTCAATCCCCTCAGCCCCACCAGAGTCCTCCAGTCCTGGGAACAGCAGGCTGGCAGCGCAGCCAGACCCACCCCCAGGTGGGTCCGGCCACACTGCTTGTCTGCCACTGGAGTCCCCAGTCCTTTCAGCCCCACAGTGACGGGTGAGCAGGCAAGCAGGCCCTGCAGACAGCAGACAGCAGGGCCTGCTTGCATGTTGCCATGGTGGCGAGCAGGCAGGACCCTCAGTAAGCACAGAACCATGGGGAGCAGGCCTAAGCCATCAGTAAGACATCCCCTGAGGGCTCCTGGATTGGAGAGGGTGCAGGTCAGGCTGAGGGACACCCCCCACTCCCAGGACATGAATTTCATACACCAGGCCTCTAGTGTTGAGTAAGAGTGGTGAAAGAAAACCTCCCTGTCTTGTTCCTGATCTTAAGGAAATACTCTTAGCTTTTGCCCATTAGTATGATGTTGGCTGTGGGTTGTCATACATGGCCTTTATTATGTTGAGATATGATCCCTTCATTCCCTCTTTGCTAAGTGTGTTTATCATAAATGGGTGCTGAATTTTATCAAATGCTTTTTCTGCATCTATTGATATGATCATTTAATTTTTATCCTTTATTTTGTTTACCAGGGGCCCGGTGCACAAAAATTTGTGCACACAGGGGAGGAGGGGTCCCTCAGCCCAGCTTGTGCCCTCTTGTAGTCTGGGACCGCTCAGGGGATATCCATCTGCTGGCATGCCTGGCCAGCCTGGGTGAGGGGCTGATGGTTGTTTGCAGGTTGGCCACGCCCCCCAGTGGAGACCCTCATCCCATGGAGGTGTGGCCAGCCTGGGTGAGGGGCTGATGGCTGTTTGCAGTCTGGCCACAGCTCCCATTGGCTCAAGGTCCCAGCGAGGCTGGCTGGAAGCAGGTTTCCGGGGTTTATTTATCTTCTATAATCAAAACATTGTTGCCTTGAGCAGAAGCCACAGCCTGCCTAGGCAGGCAACAAAGCCACCTTTTGCTTCAGCTCCGTGGCTTCTATAATTGAAACTTTGTTGCTTTGAGCTGGCCAAGACAGGCAGTTTCCTCCAAACAGAAGCCTCCTGTTTGCTCTAGCTCCATGGCTGCCAGCTGCCATCTTGGCTGGGTTAACTTGCATATCGTTGCTCTGATTGGCTGGTGGGCGGTGGCTTGGCTGGTGGGTGTGGCTTAGGTGTCTCGGAATGATGGTTAATTTGCATATTGCTCTTTTATTAGATTAGATGCAGTGTATCATGTTTATTGGTTTGCAATATTGACCAACTTAATCATGGTATATGATATTTTTAATGTATTGCTGAATCTGATTTGCTAATACTTTGTTGAGGATTTTACGAACTATGTTCATCAGGGATATTGGCCTATAATTTTCTTTCCTTTTGGTGTCTTCATCTGGTTTTGGAATTAGGACAACGCTGGCTTCATAAAATGAGCTTGTGAATTTTTTCTTCTCTTGAATTTTTTGGAATAGCATGGGAAGGATAGGTGTTTGTTTTTCTTTGAATGTTTGGTAATATTTAACTGTGAAACCAGGACTTCTGTTTATTGGGAGTTTTTTTTATTACTGATTCAATTTCATTGGTTATAACTGGTCTGTTCAGATTTCTGATTCTTCCTGCTTCAGTTTTGGAAAATTGTATGTCTAGTAACATGTTATTTAGCTTCCCTGTCTTTTTTTGTGTTTTTCAGGTGTTTTTTCTCGTAATATCTAGTTTCATACCATTGTGGTCAGTGAAGATGCTTGACAGGATTTCAATCATCTTAAATTTATTGGGACTAAATTTTTTTGTGTCTTAACATGTGGTCTACCCTAGAAAATGTTCCATATGCACTTCAAAATAAAGTATATTCTGCTGCTTTGGACTAAAATGCTCTGACAATATCAGTTAAATCCATCTGAACTAGTGTGTCATTTAAGGCTGCAATTTCCCTTTTGATTTTCTATCTGTAAGATTGATCCATTGATTCCAATGGGGTGTTAAAATCCCCTACTATGATTGTAGTATTGTCAATCTCTCCCTTCATGTCCATCAAGATTTGCTTTATGTATTTAGATGCTCCTATATTGGGTGCATAAATATTTACAAGGGTTATATCCTCTTATTGGATTGATCCCTTTAGCATTATGTAATGTCCTTCTTTATCTCTATTATGGCCTTTGTTTTAAAGTCTATTTTTTAAAATATAAGCATTGCTCTCCCAGCTTTATTTCATTTCCATTTGCATGAAATATCTTTGTACATCCCTTTACTTTTAGTCTGTGTGTATCTTTTCATTCTGAGGTTGGGTCTTGTTTTCTTATCCATTCTGCTGTTCTATGTCTTTTGATTGGAGCACTTAATCAATTTGCACTTAAAGTGACTGTTGGTAGGTACATATCTATTACCACTTTATTCTTCATAACTACGTTCCCTTTCTTCTTCTTAAATAAGAATCTAACATTTCTTACAATACTGATTTGGTGATAATGAACTCTTCTAGCTTTTTCTTGTCTGAAAGGCTTTTTATTTCTGCTTTGATTTCAAATGATAGCCTTGCTGGGTAAAGTAGTCTTAGTTGTAGCTCCTTGATTTTCATCACTTTTAATATTTCATGCCAATCCCTTCTGGTCTGAAATGTTTCTGTTGAGAAATCAGCTGACAGTCTTATGGGAACTCCCTTGTAGGTAAAATTAACGATCCTTCTCTTGCTGCTTTTAAGATTCTTTCTTTGTCCCTACCTTTGCCATTTTACTTATGATGTGTCTTGGTGTGGGCCTCTTTGGGTTTATCCTATTTGGGACTGTCAGTGCTTCCTGAACCTGTGTGTCTTTTTCTTTCACCAGGTTATGGAAGTTTTCAGCCATTATTTCATCAAATAGGTTCTCAATGCCTTGCTCTCTCTTTTCTCCTCTGGTCCCCTAGGATACAGATGTTGTAATACTTCATGTGTTGAATTACCCTCATCTTTTAAAATTCTTTTTTCTTTTTACTGTTCTAATAGGGTGTTTTCTGCTACCTTGTTTTTCAAATTGCTGATTTAATCTTCTGCTTTATCCAACCTACCATTTACCCCTCCTGGTGTATTATTCATTTTCGATATTGTATTATTCATCTGACTCTTTCTTTTCTGATTCCTACTAGAGGCCCAGTGCACAAAATTTGTGCATGGGTAGGCTCCCTAGGCCTGGCTAGCGATCAGGGCCAATCTGTGGGATTACGGGCAGGACGATGAGGGCCCCTCTTGCACCCACCTTGGCCTGGCACTGCCCACTCACCTGCTCCACCATCCTGCCATGGTTCCATTCTCATTGGAGCCCACTGGGGACAGCAGTGCCTTCACTGCTAGCACTTTGTTGCCAATGCCTATTTCATGCCATCCCCTGGTGGTCAGTGCACATCTAACTCCCAGTCGGTTGAACTCCTGCCCATGGAGACAATTTGCATATTAGCTTTTTATTATACAGGATGTCCTTTTTTTATGCTTTCTATCTCTTTGTTTAAGTTCCCACTAAATTCTTTGGGCATCCTTATAACCATTTTTTAAAAACTCTGTATCTGGTACGTTGTTTGCCTCCAACTCATTTAGCTCTTTTTCTGTAGATTTCTCCTGTTCTCTCATTGGGTCATGTTTCTTTGTCTTCCTATTTTGGCTGCCTCTTTGTGTTTGTTTCTATGTATTAGGTAGATCTGCTATGACTCCCAGTCTTGGTAAGGTATACTTATGTTTTAGGTGTCTTCTAGAACCCATTGGCATGATCTCCTTGATCACCTGATCTGGGTGCTTTAGGAATGTCTCTTGTGTGGATTATGTGGGCCCTTGTTATTGAGTCTTGACTGCTATTGGCTTGTTTGTGTGTGGAGTCAACCCTCAGACGGGCTGATTGTGAGGACTGACCCTGGCTACAGTATATGAACTGCTGTGTATGTGCTGATCCCATGAAGTGGAATTCGCCTCAGCAGGGTCTGGTGCATGTCAGAGCTCCTTCTGGATATGCTTCTTGCGAAGCTTATTAGATCCTGCTCTGATGTTGTGTGAAGATGGCCACTGAATGTGTTGGTTCTGGGGCCTTTTGGGAAGTATTCTGGTGCAGACCAATATCAGACACTGTCTGTGACTGGTCCCAGGCAACCTGTTTGGAGTTACAAAGCAATTCCAATTTGTGGCTGACTCTGCTTGGCCTGGGTATGAGTGGGAAGGATCAAAGTGCACACCAAGGTTGGCTTTTACCAGCACTGGGTTCATGGGCAGGTCAGCAAAAGTCCCAAGGCACCTTGAGATCTGCCTCTGCCTGTCTCTAACTCCTGGCTGCCTGATAGACTCAGTCACTAAAAAAGAGCCTCTGGTGATACTTGAGTTGCATGAGATAGGTTCTCAGTGAGTCACTAGGTAGGGTCGAGTGGTGTTCACCAGACTGATACAGGTTCAAACTCAGTGCCAGTGCTGGGTCTGAGGCCAATTAGCAAATGTCCCAGGACATATCAAGTTTAGCTGCCTCTCACCAAATGCCCAAAGACTTTGTGGTGAGGTGTGGTCTCAGGGAGTCATCAGGGTGAGGCCAGCATTTTATCAGATCCAAACAGATCAAGATTTGGCCACGTGAAGGGAGGGATCTTCACTTGTCATGCATGTGAAAGAAAAATGACCCCCATCCTAGAGGCACATAATTCAGTCTGTTCAAGATTCTGCCAGTAGCCAGGGCTCAACAGGTTGGGGCTACTGTGAGTTCAGAGGACTGTGATGGGAGGTGCCAGTCAGGCTCCAGGAGAGCTGTCAGGAGAGAAGCTGAAATATCTGCCTAGAGCCACCACTCAGTCTGTCCTGCATTCTGCCCAGACTGTGGCAGGGTGGGGCCACCAGGAGTCAGGAGGGTGGAGCTAGAGAATCTCCTGTGATAGGGAGGTACCAGTCAGGTTCATGGGAATGTAGGAGGAATAGAACCTGCCTCAAAGCTACACCACTCAGTTACTGATACCCCCTAAGTCTGCCTAGACCTTTACGCCCAGGCCCAGACAGCTGACTCCTCAACAAGGCATGAGCTCACAGTGTGGGACTATTGCTTTCCCCAAGGCTGATGCCATAAGGAGGGGAGTGCTCCACCAAAGAGAGATGGTGTCTGTGGTATGGGAGATTGATTCAGCACAGGGGTCCTAGCTGTCCACTTAGCTCTCTCTCCGGAACTACTAATCCAAGTCTCTCCTCACATGACTCCAATCTCACTCCCTCTTCCACTGCTGGAGCCCAGGGTGAGTGACTGCAAACAAGATTTTGTGTATTGGCCCTTTAGGAGGGCAACCTGTGACTCTAATGGACTCCTGTTTTTCCCTGGAATACAGCATCCCTGCTAATTTTCAGCCAGATATTATTTGGGCACCTCTTCCTGGCTCTGGTGCTCTGGGCTGTGGAGCATAGCATGGGGTTGAGATCGCTCCTTAGGGGGAACTTTGGCAGCCGAAATATCCTTATGAAACCTCAGCCACTGCCCATGGGAGCAGGGCCAGCCTTTTTTACATCTCCATTTTTCCTACCTGTCTCAATATGGCTTCTTCTGTAAATCCTTGGTCATAAGACTTCTATTCAGCTCGTCTTCAGTTGGTTATTTAGGGTGATTGTTCTATATTTTAGTTGTAATTCCAGTTTGGTCCTGGGAGGAGATGAGTATAACATTCACTTTATCCACTGCTATATTGGATCTCTCCCCTTATCCCAACAAAAACATTTTTTTAAAGAAAGAACTTAGATAGGAAATCTTTTTCCACAGAATATAAATCTAGAAAATTCACACACAAGTTGGAAAGAGGCCAAGTGTTGGGTAGGGAATGCCTCACTTCCCCTCCATCACTTCCACCTTACTTGCACAATAATCTCCCCAGTGTGCAAAGCACTGAAATGACTAACAGCTGAGCAGGCAACAACCAGGCAGAGTTAGGGGCCCTGGCAATGTTCCTCCTACTAAGTCATGAAGAAGGGGCCAGCTTTGCCTACAAGCCTCAGCAGCAGCCAATGCTGTTAGGATGAAAGATGGGTCTACTTGGTCCCCAACCTCAGTGTTCAGGCCAGACTCTAGAAGATCGGTGGCTGGAGAGAAATGCAAGGGCCGAATTAAGAATTTGCAGGGAAAAGGCTGAGTAGCTAACTGTGTTAAAAATCAGGAAATACACTACTATGGGTATGTGTTCATTTTAGTAACACAACATATTTCTTGGAAGAACTTAGAGGGCAAATGCTTGCATTCCTTATAACTTTATTCCTATACATCTGAAACACACAATACCTACTGCTTTCTTTATGGGCATTCTCAATTTGCCAAGAGATTCTCCTTCAAACACTTTCAGATGATTTTTAAGGAGAGTTTTAGGATGGGATTTACACATAGATAATCTTTGCTGTAATTCTATGAGCTTTGTCTGATCATCTGTCCTGCAGGGCACAGGAGGCATTTTTCTGAGCATCAGAGCTAAGCACAATGGAACTCAGAACAATGGAAGGCAAGTCAGATGGGCAGGAAACTGTCAGAGCCTGAGGTCTTGGATGCTAAAGGGAGTTTAGATGATAGAAAAGAGGGTAATGAAGAAGCTTCAGATAACAGGATCGGGTGGGACTGGAAAACAGCAAAGACTGCTGTGGTCTTCTGGCATTCAAGATCCCTGTCATTACAGGGAGGGGCGGGGGGAAAAAAAGGCGAAGCTCAAACCAGGAGTCGCTGGCAGGAGTGGACACCAAGCCAAGAGCAGATGGGGTCAAGTGGTCATGCGGCAATACCTTCTAACGCAAGTAAGTGTAAGACAGTAACATAAAGAAGTGAACTATCATCAGAAAATATTTACTGTCTACAGCAGTGCCCAGCACTTACATAACCTCACCAGCTTTCCTTCTCTGGCCTCGATCTCCCCATATTTCAATCCCTGGCCTGGAGTGGTACCCCTCCTCGGCTTCCTCAGACTTCCCTGTGTAATTGTCTGTTAATGTGTCTGTCTCCCCAGCTCGACTTTAAAGTCCTCAGGGCTGGGACTGTATTTTATTTGTCTCTGTATCCTCAAAGCCTGGCACAGGCTGGCATATAGCAGGTGTTTGATCGACATTTGTTGACTGAATGGTCTCTAAAGTCCTCGGAGGACAGTCACAGAATGACTGGATCAGCCATTTGGATTCTGTCCCCACAGAGCCCCGCATAAAGTGTGGGCCAAATCACCTTCCCAGCTGTCCTGAACAGGCTGCTTCAGTCGAAGCTTTGTGGCCCTCCCCTGCCCTTCCTGTCTCTTTCCTTCACATCTTTATTCCCATCTCCAAATATCATTCTCCTTGGACTGTCTGAAGCCCTGTTTTGCTTGCCTCAAACTTCATGACAAGGGGCTCCTAAATGTGAAATACCAACCAGCCTTCTGGTTTACTTTCTCTCTGCAAGCAAGTCCACAGGCCTTACGTAGGTCATGTGTAGGTCTTACCTTTGATACTCTTGGGAGAAGATTCTGAGATAACGATTGGTTAAGTGGGGGTTAAGTGGGGAAATATTTCCAGGAAGCATTGATGGTGGAGCAGGAAGTGAGAAAGGAAAGAGAAGGAAGGTGATGTAGGATGCTTTAATGAACCCACTGCTGTGGACTCATTCCTCTTAAGGACCCCTGGGAGACTCTGTGGAGCACGTCTCAAGGTCATCCCCCACAGGGAGTGAGGAAGCTGGGATACTGGCCACCAAATCCTACACCAAACTGGTTGAAGGCTATTTTCGGGGAGGGGGAATACTCTCCCAGCACTGCTAGTCTGCCTCATGCACTAGCTGAACACACTCCTGCAGCCAGGAAACAAGCTACCAGCACGTACAGCAACAGTGAGGTCTGAGGGGATATGGACAGTGGCATCAGCAGCTTATTTGACACATTCTTAGCCTGATGACACAAGGTCTTCCATTCTCTCCTCCCAGTTGGCTCAACTTGCACTGCAACAAAGTTCTCCATTTGGAAGAGATTCGGCAATCATCTAGGTTAGCCAAACCCCTCTTCAGTTCCAAAATCGTCTAAACATTCCTGACAGTCAGCCTCCTAGTGCCAGGAAACTCACTGTTCTGAAAGGCAGCATGTGCAGTTGATGTTTTTGAGTTGTTGAAAAAAAATGTTTTAAATATATTTTACATTTGTCACCTTGTAGTTTTCAACTGTTGGCCTTAGTTCTGCCTTTTGGAGCCCCACAGAATGATTCTCCTCCCCCATTCGCAGTAGCCCTTTTAATAGAATTCCTAAAACCAACTGGTATGTTTTCACTATGACTCTTCACTGGCCCAAATCATCCACTGCCTACACCGTCCTTAGTACAATATGATCTCCAGACCAGTAATTCCCAACTGAGGCCAAATTTGCCTCCTAAGAGACATATTTGGTTATTACAACAATAGCAGGGAGTGCTACTAGCAACTATGGGTTGTGGCCAGGGAAGCTACTCAGAATCCTACAAGATACTGGACAACCCCCACAACAATTATCTGGCCCAAAATGTCTAAAGTCCCAAGGCTGAGAAAACCCTGCTACAGACACATCATTATCCAGGTTGCTCCCCTCTGGACTTTCTATGAGCTGTCATATATAAAGCACAGTGCTCAGAATTAGGCATGTGGTACCTGCAGGGAAAGGAACAAAGAGAGCATGAGAGTGTGGGGGTCTTCTCTCACTAGACAATGGAGATGACTATCACAGCTAAAGCATCCACCACGTAAGCCCTTCCTCTTCAGTGTGTAGTCAGGGAAAATCTCCAAGTCCTACTGCAACAAACTGCTTTCAAGCCAATAGTTAAGAAACAAAAACAAAGCTATAAAAAAATATACATGCAAATTTAGGAGACATTCTGAACATTTCCACAATCCTTTAATCATAATAAATTGAATCAAATTCCTTTCTTTTTAACCCTAAAGACATAACTGCAGGTATTCTTTCAAGTTTTCATCACTTGAAAATATGATAAATTGCCTTTTATATACTTTCATGCAGGCCACTTCTGAAAACATCAGACAGACAGGCCAATGTTGATCTATTTCTCAG
>PVJC01036795.1:0-17545 GCA_004026665.1 Murina feae | reverse complement strand
AGGGTTAATTTGCATATTACTCTTTTATTAGATCAGATATTCTACTTGAGCAACTCCTTTTTTTATATATAAAGCTATTAGGAAAATTGACAGAAAAGTAAAACACATCAAGTATTGTCTTCCACTTCTCATTTATTGTTTCTGTTATGCTTAAGTTAAAAGTAGAGGCTCAAGCTCATTCAAAATATACATAGTATATGTCCTGGCTGGTATAACTCAGTTAGTTGAGCATAGTCCCATGCACCAAAAGGTCGCTTATTTGATGCCCAGGTTGTGGGTTCAATTTAGGAGGCAACCAATTAATGTTCAATGTTCCTCTCTTTCTCCTTTCCTCTCTCTCTAAAAATGTAAAAATAAACACATTTAAGAAATATACACAGTAATTCTTCTATTTAGGTTGGGATGAGCACTCATAAATTGTATTCATGAACTTCATGCCAACTCAGAAGCCCACACACACACATTTTTTGTTTAACTCATATGAACACTCTTGAGTACTTTCAAGAACAGTGAATGGTTCTCATATCCTTTTTATCCTTGTACTCTGCAACTGATCTGGTAGATGAAAAGGGAGAGAAGTTCCCTTAGGCTCAGTATAGATGGGCTACATAACAAACCTCATTTCTCTCTTTACACTTAGGAAAACATATAAAAGGGTATGACAAAACTGGACAGCATTATGCTAAGTAAAATAAGCCAGTCAATGAAAGAAAAATACCACATGACCTCACTCATTTAGGGATAATAAAGGTAATTATAAACTGATGAACAAAAATAGATACAGAGGCAGAGCAGCATCAGACAGACTGTCAAACTACAGTGGGAAGGCTGGGGAGGGGAAGGGGGGGCGGTTAAGAGATCAACTGAAGGACTTGTATGCATGCATATAAGCATAACCAATGGACACAAGACACTGGGAGTTATGGGAGGTCAGGGGAAGGTCAAGGGGAAAAAAAAAGGAGACATATGTAATACTCTTTGTAATACTTTAGGCAATAAAACAAAATTTTTAAAAAAGGGGCGATGTCAATATCATGGGATTCTAGGGATTATATTAAATTCCCTAAAATTAAAAAAAGCAAATTTCTTTAAAAATGTGGTCCTTTTAAGTCTAGTTATCAATGGATTGCTTGGGGCACACCTCACAATGCCTAAGATACAACACAGCATCACCAAAAGATGGTCTCCGTTGAGTGAGTGAAGTGAGTCTGTGGTAAAATAAATATTTTAATATACTAAAAATCCAAATCTGCTTTGAATATGGGTAGCTCCTAATTTTGATTTCTATGCCTCCTCTAGCCCTCCTGAACATGGATTGGCCAAGTCATAACAGAGAAGAGAAAGAAACACAAAGGATTTAAAAATGAAGATTATAACCGCAGAGAGAAGGAGGTGTATAGAGGGAGGAAAATAAGGGAAATCACCCAATTTCCATGGGACTTGCAAGGATCTGAATAAGCAGTTCTATATTTAGTACATATCAATTTGGGGCAGTCCCTAAACTCAAGAAGTTTCTGACTTCATCCTGATTCCCCAAATATTACAGGGTGAATCTATTTGCAAATCACATCTTTAAAATTCCTTTTCTAGTCTCTTTCCTTTTTACTCTTTTCATTATGTAAGACACTTCTTTCTGTACAATCTGAAATTTTAGAATAAGTGACTTAAATTTGGTCCTAGATAGTTCTACCAAATATCCTACTTTGCGTTATAAAATAAGACTGATACTCATATGTAGTAGCCACCTACCGTTGTGAGTTGAAATATAACAGGAAAGGTTCCTTTGCCTTTGTTCCTGTCCCTTTGGAATATGATACTGGAGGTGAGTATTAAAAATGCCTTACCTAAGAGGGTGCAGAGAGTAGGGGTTTGAACATAGACTCTGGAATCCAATTGCTTGGGTTTGAATCCCAGCCCTGCCAATTACTTATGTGACTTTGGGACAAAGTTGCTTTAGATGCCAGGCTTACATTGTCGAATATGTAAAATGAAGATAATGTCCATGTGGGTATAGTGCAGGGTTTCAGGCAGGCACAGTGGAGCCTGCAGGATATGCTCTGTGACAGGGTGAGCTGGAGGCATAGGTGAGTTGCCCTCATGGGAGAGAAAAGAGAGGAGGGGCTGCAATGGTGCTGAGGCTCATGGGCAGCACAGAGAGAAAATCATAAAAATAAAAATAGGGTGTCCCTGCTGGGAATTTTGTTTCAGTATTAGAAACAATGATATTTTGAACATTCCTACATGTATATCTTGGGGCATATGGGTAAGAATTTCTCTTAGGCAGTGGCTCTCAAATTTTATCATGTATTAGAATCACCTGGAGAGCTTTTTAAAACACAGGTTGCTGCAATTTTAAGTGAAATAAAAAAATTAAATAATAAATACATTGAACTTATAGATGAGGAAAACAGATTTGGTAGTTTCCAGAGGCAGTGAAGATAGTCAAAAGGTACAGAATTATAAAATAAATAAGCCATAGGGATGTAAGGTACAGCATGATGACCACAGTTAGTAATACTGTATCGTATATTTGAAAGTTGCTAAGAGAGTAGATCTTAAAAGTTCTCAGTACAAGAAAAAAATAATTATGTGTGATGATGAATGTTAACTAAACTTATTGTGGTGATCATTTTTCAACTTATACAAATCAAATCATTATGTTGTACACATGAAACTAATATATGTAAATTATAATTCAATAAAAATTATATAATTTTAAAAATAAAAGCTTGAGAAATCCTAAGATTTAAATTTTGCAACTGAATGTAAGATTAAAACATCAATTATTGTAAATAATTTTTTCACACACCCTCCTAAGCTTTAGTAAATCTCAATTGACACATTTATGCAATTGTTTATTCACAACATATTTATTAACTGCTGTGAACAGGTGCTAGATACTTGAAGTACAGTAGAAAATGATTCCCAGTCCCTTCCTTCATTAAGATTATACACTAATGGGAATACAAGGGGGAAAAGTCACATAAACAAATAATATGATTTCAGGTAATGGAGCAACAAATACCAATCAAAGAGTATTCCTTATCTCCTGACTCTAATCTGAACTTTCTCACAGCAAAGGACACTCTGTCCCCTCTTTCACTATCCAAAAAATAGAAGCAGTAATTATTTCCTCTTTTCCATAGCCAAAGACACCATCAAACTCTCCAATTCCTACCTGATTTTAATACCAGCCTACAACTCCATAAATAATCAGTCAATGAATCTATAATTGTTTATTGAGCATCAAATATTTCCTCAGGATAAGGCTTTGTCAGGGCAGAGAAGAAGGGAAGAGAAAATTAAAAATCCAGAGAACACACAATATACAAAGCAGCCCAGCCCTGACTGGTTTGGCTCAGTGGATAGAGCATCAGCCTGGGGACTGAGGGGTGCCGGGTTCGATTCCAGTCAAGGGCATGTACCTTGGTTGCAGGCACATCCCCAGTGGGGGGTGTGCAGGAGGCAGCTGATCGATGTTTCTCTCTCATCGATGTTTCTGGCTCTCTGTCCCTCTCCCTTCCTCTCTGTGAAAAATCAATAAAATATATTTTTTTAAAAAGCAGCCCAATGGTGGTGTGCACTCAGCAAATATTCACGCAACACCTTGCCCAGCTAGCAATGAAAGGTGAGAGGAACACAGTGGCAATGAAGTCTGTATCCTTGACAATCCTGTAAGCGAGGTAAGACCACATTCATTCAATGAAAAACAACTTTATTTTTTACATTTAAAAATGTTTAAAACTGGACTTTATCTTACAATGGTGATGCCTTTGATTGGATAAATTATAGTCACCGTAGCAGAGTAGCATCATGCTACTCTGATATGAGGGCTATGTAGAAGCAATGGCAGTGGTCCAAGTCGAACTGCACGTTTTAAAAAAAGAAAACAGGTCGCTGGACTCCACCCTCAGAGTTCCTGACTCAGTAAGTCTGGGGTGGGGCCCAATGATTTGGATTCCTAACAAGTTCCCAGATGATGCTGGGGCACACACCTTGAGAAGTCCTACTCGAGGGCAGCTGTCTTTAAACTAGAGCATCCATGCCCTTGAGGCACACATCTCTGCACCAGGTACATGGACAGAAATAGTTTTACTGAAATCTGTTTCCAAGTCCTCCGTATCCATGTGTGTTCTTTCCTAAAACTTCCCTTAGGTTTGCCTTAGAACACCAGGTAGTCAGTTAGTCACTGGTTCTCCTTTCCCACTTTGCATTTCACAACCTCTTTACAAAGGAAAAGTATGACCCTCACCCATTCCTGACATTGATGGAATGTGTAAAGGCTTCCTGGACATTAAACAAATGTCACAGAACAGACTAAGGGATCTCAGAGGGAAGGGGGGTCGGGGGGCAGGAAGAGATTAACCAAAGAACTTCTATGCATATATGCATAACTCATGGACAAGAAGGCCTGAGCGGGGAGGGAGGAGCAGAATAGAGGAGGCCAATGGGGGAGGGGGGGACATCTGTAATACTTTAGACAATAAAGATAAATTTTGAAAAATAAAAAAATCACAAAGTTCAAACTAAACCTCCTTTTACCAAGACACCAAGTTTCCCCATCCATTTTTTTTTAAGAAATGCATTTCTAATAAATATTAACCAAAAAATAAACTATAACTAATTAAAATGTATGAGATTTTGATCCAAAAAGTCTAAAATCTTGAGTCAATGTGTCTAGGATCCAATCTTGAAACCACTATTGCTATCTATGAAATCTTAAGAAAGTTAACCTCCCTGTGCTGCAAATTCCTCATCAGTAAAATTCTCATAATAATATTAAATTCCTTTAGGACTCTTGCTAGCATTAAATGAGCTAATATAGGTAAAGTGCTTAGAATTGTGCCTGGCACATAGAAAATGCACTATGTGTTAGGTATTATTGTTAGTTTTGTATTGTTGCAATTGCATTAATTATATTAATTTAATAATAATTGGAATGCTTTTTAAATTTTTATATAGGCCTTCTTTTGTTTCAGGAAATTTTATAGGGTCATCAATAAAAATATTTCAAGAAAAAGTATTGAGTAACATGATATTTATATTATGTGAAAATAATTTCAAGTAAAATATATTAAAGAAGAGTTTGTATATTTTTTAATTAATGGTAATGGATATTACATTACTAGTATTTAGACTTAATAAAATATGATTTTTAAAGTGATGGATCAGTTTTATTAAAAAATGTTAATTTTCACAATATACTGGCATTCTTTACAACTGTTTAAACTTATGACAAAAAAATTTTAGATGTTAAGTTAAACATGTGTGGCAGTAGGTATTTGATGAGAATTTTCTGAATTAAAATACATTATTTTCCAATTCATCTGTAATACATGATTATTGAATCTTTAAAAAAATGAGGTTTTTAATCTCATATTTTTACTCTTAGATGAATACACAGTAATGATTTTCTTTATTGCAATTAGATTTAGTTCCTAACTCTGGTTTTTACAGTGAATCCAAAATATCTGAAATATCAGGTTTCCCAAAGTGGCTACATATTAAATCAACTGGAGAATTTTTTTAGTGTTATACTTCCCCAACTCTGATTTATTTAAACTCTTATAAATTCTTAGTGAATCTATATATTTAAAAATCATCCTGTTGATTCTGAAATACAGGGTGGAACAAAAGTAAGTTTCCATTGTTCATATGGAAAATAATACAATAATTAGTAAATAATAATAAAGAATAAAGCCTGTGTTTCATGTACTCACAACTGTAAACCTCCTTTCGCCCCGCCCTGTATAGGCAGATTTGCAAACCACTGATTAAATCCACCAGTGAACAGGTTTAGACAAAAGGCTGCTAATATTTTCCCTATGCTTACATCACTTAATGGGAAGCATTTTCCTTTAGTAATATCGCTCACTATAACACATGTAAGAAGAGGAATAAGCATCATTTCTAAACCCTTCTAGGTATAAGGGAAGTTGTAATCCAATTTGAAAATAATTAATTTCTGAAAGCTAAAATATAATGAAAATCAATCATATGACTTGGTAAGTTTTGCCCAGGTACAATGTGGTCCAAATCACAGTTATGGTACATAATCAAAATAACATAACTTTTAGACCATTTTCACTTAACATTCTTTTCTCACCTTCTTCATTTTAAGATGAATTATTTCATTTAAGCATTTAAAACTTATTTAATTTAAGTATTAATTATTTCATTAAAGTCTTTAAACAATGAGTTTTGGTCTCAGGAAATTCAGTTTGCACATCTTTCAACTTATTAAATAAAAATTCAAGTCACTTTCTTCTTGCTATTTAAGTAAAAACAAACAAAAGATAAATCCCCATGAGTGTTTGGTCAACACAATGTAAAGAAAGAAAGAATTTATATTCATATGCTCTTGTTCATAAGATTATTTAAGAACTAGAGGCCCGGTGCACAAAAATTTGTGCGCTCGGTAGAGTCCCTCAGCCCAGCCTGTGCCCTCTTGCAGTTTTGGAACCATCAGGGATGTCCATCTGCTGGCTTAGGCCTGCTCTCCAGGAGATCAGGCCTAAACTGGCAGTCAGACATCCCTCTGGCAGCCCAGGAGCCCTCGGGGGATGTCCACTTGCCAGTGGGGAGCAGGCCTAACCTGCAGTCGGACATCCTTAGCACTGCTGAGGAGATGGGAGAGGCTCCCACCACCACTGCTGTACTGGCAGCCATCAGCCTGGCTTGTGGCTGAGCAGAGCTCCCCCTATGGGAGCGCACTGACCATCAGGGACAGCTCCTGCATTGAGCATCTGCCCCTGGTGGTCAGTGTGTGTCATAGTGACCAGTCATTCCCAGTCATTCTGCTGTTAGGAAAGATTTGCATATTACCCTTTTATTATATAGAATAGAGGCCTGGTGCATGGGTGGGGGCTGGCTGGTTTGCCCTGGAGAGTGTCCCGGATCAGGGTGGTGGTCCTGCTGGGGTTCCTGAACAGCCTGAGTGAGGGGTTGAGGGCCATTTTCAGGCTGACCACACCCCCTTCAGGGTGGGGGGTCCTGCTGGGATGCCTGGCCAGCCTGGGTGAGGGGCTGATAGCTGTTTGAAGGCTGGCCATGGCCCCCAGCAACCCAAGCTCCCAGCGAGGCTGGCTGGAAGCAGGTATCTGGAATTTATTTATTTTCTGTAATTGAAACTTTGTTGCCTTGAGTGGAGGCCACAGCCTGCCAGGGCAGGCAGGAAGTTTGCCTTCCTCCATCACTGGGGCAACCAAACTTCCTGCTTGCTCCAGCTCCATGGCTGCTGCTGGCCATCTTTGTTGGGTTAATTTGCATATAGTCACTCTGATTGGCTGGTGAGCGTGGCTGGTGATTGAGGTTTAGCAGAGTGACACCAATTTGCATGTTTCTCTTTTTTTAGTGTAGATATTTAACAAACATCATTTTAGGGATTAAGCATATACAAAGAAGGCTCTTAGAATTCACTAAATGACCTAAGTTGCAAGAATATAAAACTCTAATATTGTAGTGTTTTAGAGAAGGCTGATTTTCACAAAAAAATGTAAAGGTAAAGTCTAGCAATGCCAAAGGAGACACAAAGAGGAAAGCATTTTAAAGATAAGGCAAATCTACTGACATCACTTTTCATAAGGGAGACATTGATTTGTTCATCCAATGCACATTTATTGAATCCCACCACATGCTAGTCACTGTTTACACACCAGACCCCTGCCCTCCTGGAGCCACCTTTCCACTGGAGGCGAACAGTACAGACAGGGAGGTCCAAAACCAAACAAGTGAACCTCCCCAAACAGTCAAATGTATTCACGGACTGGCTCAGATGCTTTGGTGCGTTACTTTGCTTTCCTCAACTTCAGCTGCCTCGTTTATAAGAGAAAATATTACCGAACACACAAGTTTGCCGTGAGGTTCAAAGCAGCTAATATAAATAAAGCAAGAGACTGTCACAGTCTTGTTTGTGTTTTAACATCAGCTAGAGAATGAAGTTCAAACCCCTTAAGTTCTGGACACATCACAAAGGACATTGCATGCCTTATCTTTCATGTCACATCTTCTCTCTCCTTCCCCTTAACTAGCACACCAAATACTATATTTCCTTGATTTTAAGACACATATTTCTCCCATTTTAACTTGTCTGGGATAGGACATGTCTTATCATCTAAGGCTTCTTGAAATCACTGCCTTCTGGTGTCAGTCAGGACCATGACATAGTTTTCATTGCAAGTCCATGTACAAATATTAAAAGCAATGGCATCCAAAGTTCCAGAATGGATCACAGTGGCTGGAAAATAAATCCTGGAGATAGGAGCTAAGCATTCCTTTCAAGCCTAAGAAACAAGTATGTGTGTGCAAGTCCATGTGTGTTTTGGGGAGGGTGGCGCACACATGACCAACGGTGGTGAGCTGTTTGCTCAGCATCATTCGGGAACTGTTAATCAAATAGCAAGCTCTGTGTAATTGCAAAGTCAGTTTAATTGCCCAGCACTAAAAGCTTTGGGTCTCTCATGGGTCCTTAGGCTTCTTTAAAAAAAATGTTGCATGACCATTATCCTTTCTGGCAGAGGACAATGCTGTGTGGAAAACCATGGGCATTGAAGATTCTGAGTTGAAAAGAGATCAGGAAGGCTCATCCCTAAATGTGATGGAGCTTTAGGAATACCTTACCCAAATTTATTTTGTAAATAAATAAATTTTCTTTCTTCCATATGTGCATAAGAGTTGTATATGACCCAAATCTATATCTAATTAACTGAAAGAGCTGCTTCAATCATTGTAAAATAAAAATCTAAGATATAATTGAATTGATAGCACTTCTTTTACTTGTTCTTGACCGTATATCTAGTAATAAAAGTGTAATACGCTGATTAGACCAGATACCTTCTGGACATCCTTCCAGACAAAGCCACAGAGGGTTGGGCAGCGATGAGGTCCGGAGCTCAGGCAGCAGAGAGCCCCAGTGGCTATGAGGCCTGGGGCTCAGTGAGGCGTGAGGCCTGGCATCTGCAAGGCCCAGGGCTCAGGCCTCGCAGCCTCAGTGGCTGGCAGTGGCAGCAGCAGCAGGGTGTTGGGGGTGGTGCCTTCCCCTGATTGGTCCTGTTGCCTCCCTCAAAGGGAGGCCAGACTGTGGCTTAGGCCCACTCCCCACAGGGAGCTGATCTAAGCCATCAGTAGGACATCCCCTGAGGTCTCCCTGACTATGAGAGGGGGCAGGCCAGATTGAGGGAACCCTCCCCAATGCACGAATTTTCGTGCACCAGGCCTCTAGTATCAGAGCATGTGATAATTGATAGAACCTTAAACTTCATAAAGTATAGTGTTCATGGTTCTCCAAATATGATGCATGGCTGATCAAAGGAGCTTAAATAAGTATTGTTGAGAGCAATTACTGCATCCTTTAGGATGGCCCTGAATGCCCTCAAAGGAAAGAGATCCCACAGAAAACATTTTTCTGGGTAGGAGTGGGGATTCTCACACTGCTCAGGAGCAACTTTTCATAGCCACCACTGCCACCTTCAGCCTATTCAATGCAAAATTATCTTTCAAGGGAGTTAAAACTACAATAATAAAAACAAGTTTTATCTATAACAGTTTATCCACCAAAAAGAATTTCCAAAAGAGCTTAGAAATCATGTTTTCCAATTCTTATTATAACTGTCAAGATAATCTTGTTGGTAATTCCCAGGAAGAGAACTCATCCCAGTCTCATGCGAGGGTTTTGTGCTGACCCACGATATGCCAGGCCAAAATGCACTTTGTGCTGCAAAACCAGAGCTGCTGTCACTAAAACAAAATCTGCCTTGAATAGGCAATCAATCTGACATGACTGCCCATACTGTAATAGCTGTCTGGCAATACACACTTTCAGATAAATACCATGTAAAATGCTTTAAAAATAATGCAAGTCCTCCAGTTTCACCCTACCATTTGAGTCTGGTCCATTTTTCTGATACAACTACCCTATAGCATAGAAGCCATTTTCAGCCACACAACAGAGAGAAATCACCAGTAAGAGAAAACTTCATCATCTGTAACCTTTAAAGAGCCATTAAAGTTTGTGGATAATTTGGTAAAATCATCTACAGATTACCTAGTTTTGTTACATTCATAACCTTCCTTTGGTGACAAAGATTGGCAGTTTTTCAAAATCTGTCACTGTTTACCTAAATAAGTGATAAAAACGAATCTTCTGCTTCTTCCTTTCTTTCTTCCAATTTCTGCCAACTACTAGTCATGTACTCTTTGGCAAGTCACTTAACCTCTCATAGATGTGGTATTTTTTTCTTTCTTTTTGGTAAAATACATCATAGGTCGGTCATAAACATTAAATGAATTAATACCTATAAAACATTTAGAGGAAAGCCTGGTACATAGAAACCCCTAATAAATTGATTATTTTTATTATTACTAGAATCCTATCCAATAAAAAAGTAATATGCAAATTAACCATCACTCCCTCACTCTGCCACTCCCACATTCCATCACAAAGATGGCAGCGGCCATGGAGCTAGAGCAAGCAGGAGGCTTGGGTTGCCCTGGTGATGGAGGAAGCCAAGCTTCCTACCTGCCCTGGCTGGCTCTGAGCTCTGCTCAAGGCTACAAAGTTTCAATTCTAGAAGATAAATAAATCCCAAATACCTGCTTCCAGCTGGCATGGCCTGCGCTCAAGGAAGCGCAATGAGGCTCCCCACTGAGGAGTTTGACCAGCCTGCAAACAGCCATCAGCCCCTCACCTAGGCCTGCCAGGTACCCTAGAAGGACCTCCACCTTAATCCGGGACACCCTTCAGGGCAAACCAGCTGGCTCCCACCTGTGCACCAGGCCTCTATCCTATATTATAAAAGGGTAATATGCAAATTGACCCTAACAGCAGAACGACTGGGAATGACTGGTCACTATGACACACACTGACCACCAGGGGGCAGACGCTCAATTCAGGAGATGCCCCCTGGTGATCAGAGCACTCCCACAGAAGGAGCTCTGCTCAGCCACAAGCCAGGCTAATGGCTGCCAGTACAGTGGTGGTGGCGGGAGCCTCTCCTGCCTCCTCAGCAGCTAAGGATGTCTGACTACAGCTTAGGCCTGCTCCCCATTGGCAAGTGGATATCCCCCTGAGGGCTTCTGGGCTGCCAGGGGGATGTCTGACTGCCAGCTTAGGCCCGCTCCCCAGGGGACATCCCCCAAGGGGTCCCAGACTGCAAGAGGGCACAGGCCAGGCTGAGGGAACCCTCCGAGTGCACAAATTTTTGTGCACTGGGCCTCTAGTAATCATATAAAAGATGAATGAATATATAGATTAACAAATTAGTGAAGCTGTGCAATATAAAGCTTGAACTGCAAAGATAGTTACAATTTCAATAAAAGAACAGGTAGAGGCTAAACCTACTTATTACTACTATTCATAACATTTCATCCCATCTTCTCCCCTCACCTAGAATATAAGTTAGATGTGATGAGTACAAAACAAAAAACCTTGGTTCAGTAAGTCAGAGCCAACCTGTGTAGCTATAGAAAGAGAGGAACAGGAATGATGAATATGCTCTCCAGAAGCGCAGCTCACCAAGTATCCAGCTGTGCCAGAGGCAAGCATAAGTGTATGGATACTGAAATAGGGGACTCTACAATCTGCCAGCCCTCTGTTCACGTGCTCTAGTCTGTGCTACCTAAGATGCATTGGGTTTTTTCCACTTGACAAGAACTTACCGGCTGTGTAATTTTCTGAACATGGCTTAATATCTCTAAATTTCAGTGATGTCACTTATAGTATGGACATTTAACATAGCCAAGTGGCTGCTCTGAAGACAAAATTACATTTGTTTTTTGTTGTTGTTTTTTGTTTTTATTTTTGCTTAAAGTATTACAACAAGTGATAGGTAGGTCCCCATTTTTTTCCCTTGCCCTTCCCCTCTCTTCCCCTACCCCCCTGTTTCTGTGTCCATTGATTATGCTCACATGCATGCGTGCCAGTGTTTCAGTTGATACCTTAATTCCCTCCCAACCCTCCCCAGCCTTCCAGCTGTAGGATGACAGTCTGTTCAAAGCTGTTCTGTCTCTGTATTTGTCTATGTTTGTCAATTTATAATGGTCTTTATTATCCATAAATAAGTGAGATCATGTGGTATTTTTCTTTCATTGACTGGCTTATTTCACTTAGCATAATGCTCTCCAGTTCCATCCATGCTGCTGCAAATGGTGAGAATCCCTTCTTTTTTACAGCAGCATAGTATTCCATTGTGTAGATGTACCACAGTTTTCTAATCCATTCATCTGTTGATGGGCACTTAGGCTGTTTCCATATCTTAGCTATGGTAAATTGTGCTGCTATGAACATAGGGATGCAAAATTACATTTGTATGACAACTAAAAAGTACCTGCTATAGAGTAAGTATTCAAAAGGTGTTAGTCCCCGCAAATATTATTAAAGATCTTAGATTAGTCCTCTATAGAAACAGCAACTTGCATTTAACTGTAGGTAACTCTTATTAACATCATTTCTACTCGTGGTCCTGGCTGATTCACCTGAGTTAGCTAGAGAACAGTTATACCACACTCATATATGTTGTATGAGTATCTGTAACATTCATTTCTATGTGCTGTTTCAAATGTGAGTGGATCAGTTTCAATGGCTTAATATTCTTCAACAGCATACCAAATTTTTGATGCTAAAATTCAATTGAAATCTGGCGTACAGATGAGCATTTTTCTGTGTACTAAGAGCAAGCAGAAGATTCCTAG
Source organism: Murina feae (assembly GCA_004026665.1). NCBI lineage: Eukaryota > Metazoa > Chordata > Mammalia > Chiroptera > Vespertilionidae > Murina > Murina feae. Next base: position 4,858 of record PVJC01036795.1, on the reverse strand, counting down.
ACAAAGGGCAATCACAAATGGTAATTTTATCCAACTGGATCCACTTATATTTAGCATTTTTTATGGAAGAGAGAAGAAAAAAAAGAATGGACTTAAAGAAAATGTTTTCCTTTTATGATTTATTTTCCAAAAAAGAGACATGAATTGCCTTATGAAGTTACTTCTTATAACTCTGGAACATAACTGCCTAGAGAAAAAAATTATGCAATGTCTTTCAAGAGATAAACAAAATTTCTGTTGCAAAATATATGTAGGCATTTCAGCACATTTGGCAATAACTCCACAACTTACAGTGTCTGACCCCTGAAAAAAAATGTTTCCTGATAACAATTTGTTATCAGTGGTGAGGCTATTGATTACTTCAAGGTAGGGGAGGTGTGAAAACAAAATAGGTGGTTTCTGTCATATAGAACACAGACCCCAAACTGATCAATTAAAGGAGACCCACTGTCAACCCACGTGGCAGGGGGGCCAGCAGGCGGTTGTTGACTCCTAAATGAAGACAGGGAAGCAGATCCAAAGGTTATTTGTTATATTTACTTTCCCCCTGGGAGCAGCTTTGAAAACACCAACTCTTAACCAAGGTCCACACCTTCACTTTATGCCTATAAGATGTTGTTTCAGAGGACATGATATTAGGATTCTCTGTGAATTCTAAACCACTATGCCTAAGAAATCATAATATCACATATGCTCCCTTTGATCAATTTTACTTAAGTTTTGATAAGTATGTTCTTGTAAGGAAATGAGCTGCTTGATTTTATCCTTATATTGCTGCTGGGTGGTCATGTTTTGGTATTTCTGCCCCTTTGCTGGTCAGACAGTGAATGATACCTCTGTGGGGAGGTGGTGGGATCTTTGCTTAAATGGGAGAATATACTTAATGTCAATGATTCAGGAAAAGGGGAAATCCTAGAAAAAGACATCGAGCTTGAAAAGCATATCTTACACTGAATAAAAAGAGGGGGGTGGCCCTTCGTCTGTCTGGGTGAGGACTTACTAGGGGCTACTGTGTGAGGATGGTCTCAGGAGAGGAGGGAAGAATGCTCTAGCCAGCTGGATGAAGCTTAGCGGTAGGCAGGAGTCAGTCCTTAGGAGACTCCACATATGAGCTAGCACAGCAGTTACAGCCAGTGAAGAGGTCTTCTCTGCTCATTATTTCTCTTCGGTTATCCCTGAGCATTTGACATGTCCCGACAAAGACATAGCCTCATCTCAAGTGAACAGAAGGAACTTGAAGGGAAGAGCCTGAGGCTAGGGGGCTAAAATGAGAGCAGCATGGCAGTAAGCAGTCCCCCAGAATAAGGTGAATTTCAGTGGATATGCAACTGATTGTAAGATATGGGTATCACCCTCTTTGTGGACATTCATTCTTCTGCCTAACCTAGAGGACTCAGATGCTTTTTTTTAATAAAAAGAGCTGTATCACTTCATTCCTCATTATAACAAATTAGAAGCCCAATGCACAAAAATTCATGCAATCAAAGGGGTTCCTCGGCCCGGCCCTCTCACACTCCGGGACCCCTCAGGGGATGTCCACTGCTGGCTTAGGCCCCCTTCCTGGGGGATTGGACCTAAGCTGGCAGTCAGACATCTCTCTGGAAGCCCGGGAGCCCTCGGGTGATATCCAACTAACAGCTTAGGCCCACTCCCCACAGACATCCTTAGTCAGACATCCTTAGCACTGCCATGGTTGTAGGAGAGGTTCCCGCCACCACCACTGTGCTGGCCAACCATGAACCAGCTTCTGGCTGAATGGCATTCCCTCTGTGGAAGCACACTGACCACCAAGGGGCAGCTTCTTTGTTGAGCGTCTGTCCCCTGGCGATCAGTGCACATCATAGCAACTGGTCGTTCCTCTGTTAGTGTCAATTTGCATATTACCCTTTTATTATATAGGATATAGGGGAAAGCAAAAGTAGATTTAGAGCTGTGAGTACAGGAAACACAAAGTTTATTCTTGTATTATTATTTATCAATTATTATATTTATTATTATTATTAACCTACTTTTGCCCACCTCCATATTGAGGAAAGGACCATATCCTTGTTAATTAATTTGTAGCTTCTCTTTGCTATACACTGTGTTAAATGTAGAGAGATGGAGGATTGCCCCACCTCTAGAGACTCACAGTCTAGTAGAATGAAAGAGATATATAAACAAATAAGTATAAAAAATATGTCCAGCCAGTGTAGAACAATGGTTGAGTATTGATCCATAAATCAGGAGGTCAGGGTTTGATTCCCAGTCAAGGCACTTGCCTAGGTTATAGGCTCGATCCCTAGTGAGGGGCATGTAAGAGGCAGCCAATCCAGGATTCTCTCTCATCATTGATGTTTCTCTCTCCTTCTCCCGTCCTCTCTGAAATCGGACTGCAGGCAGCACCCAGCAAGGCCTGCTGCACCATCATGGGGGAGAAAGGAATCTCTGGGAGGTCACTGTGGTGACCCCCTAGCAGACAAGCATGCCACAAGCAGCACACAGCAGGGTCTGCTGGGCAGTGGTGGCCGCCATGGGGAAGCAGGCAAGCAGGCAACCAGAGAGCAGGCAATCGGACCAGTAGGCAGCACACAGCAGGCCTGCTGAGCTGTGGCTGTGGTGAAGGAGGAGCAAGTAATCAGGACCCGCAGGCAGCATCCAGCAGGGCCTGCTGGGTGGTGGCAGCGGCAATTGGAGAGCAGGCAAGTAGGGTGACCATGAAGCAAGCAACGGGGACCCACAGGCAGCACCCAGCACGGCCTGCTGGGCAGTGGCTGCATCCACCAGAGAGCAGACAAGTGGGGTGACCAGGGAGCAGGCAATTGGCCCGCAGGCAGCACCCAATAGGGCCTGCTTACCCATCTCCATGGTGTGGAGCAGACAGGCCTGGAAGAGAGCAGAGAACCACATAGAGTAGGCCCAAGTCATCAGTAGCACATCTCCTGAGGGCTCCCGAATTGGGGAGGGTGCAGGTAGGGCTGAGGGACCTCCCCGCCTGTCCTCCCTCACCTACCCGTGTGCATGAATTTCATGCACCAGGCCCCTAGTTTGTACATAAATGTGTTGAAGAAATTTTTTATTTTTTATTTTGCCTGGAGAAAATAAGGCTGTGTCTGGGGAATTTATTTATCTGTGTTCTCTGACCTAAGGCTACTTCTCTTAAATAAGAAATTAAAAGTCTGCATCTTAAGGATCATAGATAGGTTACCCAAAATCATACTGGAATCAACAGAAATTTTAAAGAATTCAAGGCCTATAGGTTAAACATCATATAAACACTATTGTGACAATGTCTATAATTCAATATCATGCTTATGGCACATTATTCAAGTTTTTGATTTTGATCATTAATAATGTAATGTACTTTGAGTTTAAACAGCTGTTATGCTTGAATAGTCTCTTTCTTCAGGATACTTTCTGTATCACCTAACCATGCACCAGGAATAATTTTATTTGTTCCCAAAGAAACAGTAAAAATAATCTTAAAATCTTTGTTGAAAGAGTATCAAGCATTTTAACATTAAATAATCACAGTTTCTATTTAATTTAAACTATTTTATGAAACAGAAATGTCTCTTGGAATTCATGGGTCAAATAAAAAAATAAATATGTCTCAAAAAAAGTCACTTTTGTTTTTATTGTGTGAAATAAAGAACAGAATTAAGAATCTTTTGGGGTTTCTCCAACAACTGTGATTCATTGATATCACCTTTAAATAGGAATCTCTTTTAGTCCATATCCTTGTTTAAAGAGATCTTATCAGCAATGGAGCATCAACTTTGTATAAAACATGGCAGTAATACCTAAAGCATAAACAGCGCCTTTATATAAAAGAAAAAACACAGTGCTTACAAGCAACACATTATATACCATAGGTATCAAGATACATTAGGAGTGCATTTTCATTGTATATATTTTGAATTTTAAAACTTACTCAAATATATTCTTTTCAAGTGCACATGCAACATTTTCTAGAATAGAACACATATTAGGACATAAAACAAGTCTCAATAAATTTAAGAAGATTGAAATCATATCAAGCATCTTCTCTGACCATCAGGTCTGAAACTAAAATTGAATCACATAAAAAGAAAGAAAGAAAGAAAAACACACAAACACATGGAGGCTAAAAAACATGTTACTAAATAATGACTAGGTTAAAAATGAGATCAAGGAAGAAATCAAAAGATAGCTTGAAACAAATAAAAGTGAAAACACAACAACCCCAAATCAATGGAACACAGCAAAAACAGTCCTACAAAGGAAGTGTAAGCCTATCTTAAAAAAAAAACAAGAAAAGTCTCAAATAAACAATCTAACCTTACCCTTAAAGAAACTAGAAAAGAAAAACAAAGCCAGAAAAAAGTAGAAGAAAGGAAATAACAAAGATCAGAGCAGAAATAAACAAAAGTAGAGCCTAAAAGAAATTTTAAAAGATCAATGAAACAAAGAACTGGTTTTTGAAAAGATAAACAAAATTGATAAACCCTTAACCAGACTTATTAAGAAAAAAACAGAGAGGACCCAAATAAATAAAATCACAAATGAAAGAGAAGTAACAATTGACACCACAGAAATGCAAAGAATTACAGGAAAGTATTACAAACAACTATATTCCAACAAACTGGATAATTTGGAAGAAATAGATAAGTTCCCAGAAAAATAAAATAAACCAAAACTAAATCAAGAAAAAACAAAAAATATGAACAGACAAATTATAATTAATGAAACTAAAGCAGTCATTTAAAAAAGAAAAACTTCCAACAAATAAAACTCCTGGATCAGATGGCTTCACAGGTGAATTTTATCAACCATTCAAAGATGAGCTAACACCCGCCCTTCTCAAACTATTCCAAAAAAATTCAAAAGGAAGAAAACT
>PVJC01036794.1:0-17536 GCA_004026665.1 Murina feae | reverse complement strand
GGCCCAGCTGGCCTAGGAAGACAGTTTCAACTCCATCGCTGGTGCAACAGAAGCCTACTGTTTGCTCTAGCTCAGTGGCTGCCGGCCGCCATCTTGGCTGGGATAATTTGCATATAGCCGCTCTGATTGGCTGGTGGGCATGGCTTAGGTGTCTCGGAGTGATGGTTAATTTGCATATTACTCTTTTATTAGATTAGATTGTTGACTATATTCCCTATACTGTACTTTACAGATCTGTGACTGCTTTTGTAACTGGCAATTTGTACATCTCATTCCCTTCACCTTTTCATCTATTCCCCAACCCCCTTGCATCTGGCAGCCATCAAGATGTGTCCATTGATAGATGAATGGCTACAGAAGATGTGATACATAAAAATATGAGCCATAAAAAATGAAATCTTGCCATTTGCGACAGCATGGATAGAACTAGAGGGTATATGCTAAGTGAAATAAGTCAAAGACAAATACTGTATGATTTCACTTATATGTGGAATCTAAAAAATAATAAACAGAAACAAACTCATAGATAACTGCTCCACCACTTTTAAATGTATGCATTCAGTCTGACTCTTCCACACCACTGTCCACTTAAAATACACGTGAGCAAGCTCTTCCTTCAGACTCTGAAACTTTCATCCATTTATTTGTCTTGCTTCACTGGATGCATCCTATTCACCCTCCCCAGAATGTTTCCTAATATAATATGCTTTAAATCTTTTTTGATCACCATCTCACGTCTCTGGCAACAAAAGTACATGTGACATTTTCATTTCAAAATTTCTCCTGAGCATATTGCTCTAAGTGTTACATTTTTTCTCAACTAAGTTACAATTACAATTGGTGTGGTGTGACCCAAACAATATGTAAGAAATGTTCTTGCCCTAGTTGCTTTGGCTCAATGGATAGAGCGTCGGCCTGGGGACTGAAGGGTCCCAGGTTCGATTCCGGTCAAGGGCATGTACCTTGGTTGTGGGCACATCCCCAGTGAGGGTTGTGCAGAAGGCAGCTGATCAATGTTTCTCTCTCATCAATGTTTCTAACTCTCTATCCCTCTCCTTTCTCTCTGCAAAAAAATCAATAAAATATATTAAAAAAAAAAACAACCCTCCAACTTACCTAAATATGTTTCGGGTAGTGCCAGGCGAAGGCTAAAAGACAAGTTGATGAGGACACTTGCAATGAGATCAGAAAACAGGGCCTAGCCTGGCCGCAGTGGCTCAGTGGTTGAGCGTGGACCCATGAACCAGGAGGTCACAGTTTGATTCCAGGTCAGGGCACACCCAGTGGGGCTTGGGTAGGAGGCAGTCGATCAATGATACTCTCTCATCCTTGATGTTCCTCTCTCTCTCTCTTTCTTCCTCTCAGAAATCAATTTAAAAAAATAATATATATATATACATATATAAAACACACCAGGGCCTAAATCAGCACAATTTGGAATTAGAAAATGATTAAATAAATAGAAATATTTCATAATGTATCCAAGGATTATAGTTTTTTAATATGATACAGGTGACGTTTTAAAATACTGGAGAAAACAAACCATGAAATATCACATAAGTGGTATAGAAATACTTGGTTATTTATTTTGGAGATAAATATCAAGGGATTAACATGAATACAAGTAGGTATCAGAACACAGCATTTTATAATTTTGTGATGAGGCATTACTACTTAAGATTTTGTTGAAATGTGCTCATGTTTTTGAAATGTTTTGTTTCTTTAAACAAATCTTACGCAGAACCAGGATTCACCGGTCCAATGGGTATATGCTTGAAATATAAAAGATAATAAAGGGGAGGATGACTCCCTTGAGTCAGTTGAGGTTGTGGCTCTTCACCATGTTAATTAGAAACCACGTCCATCGGCAGATGGTCCTGAGACAGCATGCAGCTCAGCTGTCTGAAATGTCAACGAAGACAAGAGTTACCTGCTGGCTGTCTCTGCTCCTCACAAATGGACCTTTTCAAGTCTGATGACCTTAAAAATCCCCCTTCAGTTCCCTCAGGCAAGCGCAAGCACAAAGGCAAGGGCATCAGTGGGAAGCACCTGGAAGCTTTTTTTTTCCTTCCCTCTTAATGTCAAACTGCACCAGGTCCCGCCCTGGCAGAGGAGGGGAAACAGGACCCTGTGCTGGGGGAGTTCACAGCACAGGGCTTTGTTAGGCTTTGTCTGGAGTGCATGTTGCCTTTAGCATGTGTTCCGTGATATTGGTGTCTAAATTAACAGAGTTCTTGCTTTGCGTTCCATTCCAGGTATATATGGATTGGTATAATAGTCTTAAAATACCACAAGTAGTATAGAAATTCCAGTAAAATGCAATGTTTTCCTGAGTTTACATCTGTGGGTTATATCCCATTTCAGAGGTGGTCTCCCTGGAAATGATTGAGGTGCTTGTAAGAGATAGCATCATGAAATTTAACGTAAATTAAGCCTTAGCCGGTTTGGCTCAGTGGAAAGAGCATCGGCCTGCAGATTCAATTAAAACTCCAACTTAACTAAATATGCTGCGGGTGATGCCAGGGTCCCAGGTTCGATTCTGGTCAAGGGCACATGCCTGGGTTTTGGGCTCCATCCCCCAGTAGGGGCATGCAGGAGGCAGATGATCAGTGATTCTCTCTCATCACATGTTTCTCTCTCTCCGTCACCTTTCCTCTCTGAAATCAATAAAAATATATTTAAAAAATAAATCTCAACACATGTATAAAAAATAAATTTAAAATATATACGGATTATCCCTGATTTTCTAGCAATCTTTTTTGAAAGTCAACTTCCAGGTTGACCTAGCCATTAACCCTTTGTATTGTACCATCAGGACACTTGCTGACTCACAGTGCGTAGGATGAAAAACTTCATGCGATCAAATGGTGAGAGATCCATAGTCAACCTTTCGACCTATCTGACCTTAATTTCCTTTGTGCCTTAGTCTTTGCAGGTGACACTCATCATGATCTCCCCTACTCAAACTGAACACTGGGCTTGGTTGCAAAGAATAATTCAGAAAGGATATTCAAGTAAAATCTGCAGACGTCTCGGTTTGTTTATTGAATTAATAAGTTTGGTTTTTTGGAATTGTTGTGATGGCTTTCCATTTGAGTCATATAACTTTCTCTCTTTCATTGACAGTGATTATTTCTGGTCTTACATTTTTCATCGTTCATAACCTGATGGCCATTTATGACAGATACTGGGAGTCACAAGATGTCACCATGATGCAACTAGAATTGCCGAGGTGTCTCATTAACAAGGAGCAAAAGGAGAAACGGAAGTACGCCAGGTCGGGATGATCTGAAATTGAACCTGGATGTCTTTGGACTTTTGGGCCTTCAGGCCTTTTTAAAAGTCTCTTGAGCATTTTTAAATAGAAATAAATTTGGGTTTTACAAACTTGGTCTGCTTTTGGATGTTCTTGTTTGTCCCCTATTGCCTCTGTGAAAATTCTTCCTGCTTTCAAATTCACGTCATCGAGCCCTGGCAGGGAAGCTGAGTTAGGGCATCGTCTCGATATACCAAGGTTAGCGATTTGATCCCCAGCCAAGGCACAGATGAGTGAAACAACAAATCCATGTTTCTTTCTCTCTCCTTCCTATGTCTCCTCTAAAATAAAATTTAAAAAAATTCATTTGGCTCAGTAGTTTTCTCCTGGTTGCTGTCCCTCCCACCCTTCTTGCTCTCTTTCTAGCATCATTGAAGATCCCGCTGCTGTCTTACTCTGCCTCTTCATGTCAACTCCTGAAGATTTAAAAATATATTTTTATTGATTTCAGAGAGGAAGGGAGAAGGAGGGAGAGATAGAATCATAAATAATGAGAATCACTGATTGGCTGCCTCCTACACACCCACACTGGGGGTCAAGCCCAAAACCTGGATATGTGCTCTGACCAGACTCGAACCCTGATCTCCTGGTTCATAGGTTGACGCTCAACCACTGAGACACGCTGGCTGGGCTATTCTGTAGATTTTAACGTGCACAGAGGTGACCCACAGGTGCCCCAGCTCTTCACCGTGTCCTGTTCTTTCCTTCCCCATAAGTTACCTACTTCCATGGTTGTAGCCTGTCCATTGTCACCACTGCCATCTGTGAGGCCCCCCAACCAAACCATGCTCCAGAACCCCATTCTCTTCCCACACTGCAGTTATCACTCATCACTTCCTCTCCTCTACCTCACCTGAAAATTCTCCAATATGACTAAGGTGACCAGATTTTAACATCGGTAAAGCGGGACACCATTGACCGGGTGTGTGTGTGTGTGTGTTCTTTTTATTATTATTACTTAAAATATTACAAAGAGTAGTACATATGTCTCTTTCCAAAAATTGGGACTTTTTTAAAACGCTGCGGGACACAGGACAAATTGTTAAAAATTGGGACATCTGGTCACCTTAAATATGACGGATTTCTCTGACGCTTTGATGCCCAGGTCGCCTCATTATCTCACAGCACCTTGACTTTCTTCTTGTCCCCTTTGGGTTCTCTCTACGAAATAGTCCTCACCTTTCACCCCTTAATATTCTACCTGTGTGGTCACATATAAACATGACAAACTATCTGACATGTACATGAGTCCACGAAGGTAAATGTGTTGGAATAAATCACATAAGTTGACAAGATTTCCATAAATTCACAATCACTAATATGAATGGACTCATGATTGTGCCTCCTTTTTAAAAAAAATTTATTTCTAGCCCTGACTGGTTTGGCTCAGTGGATAGAGCATTGGCCTGTGGACTGAAGGGTCCCAGGTTTGATTCCGGTCAAGGGCATGTACCTTGGTTGCGGGCACATCCCCAACAGGGAGTGTGCAGGAGGCAGCTGATCGATGTTTCTCTCTCATCGATGTTTCTAACTCTCTATCCTTCTCCCTTCCTCTCTGTAAAAAAAAATCAATAAAATATATTTAAAAAATTTTATTTCTAGATTTTTAGAGAAAGAGGAAAGGAGGAGAGGGAGAGAAAAAAGAAGCATTGATTTGTTTTTCCACTTATTTATGCATACTTTGGTTGATTCTTGTATGTACTCTGATCCGGGATTGAACCTGCAACCCTGGTATATCCTGGCAATGCTCTAACCAACTCAGCTACCTGGACCATATACTTATTAAACAATAACCTTGAGGCAGAAAGTTTTTCTGAAAGGGTTTACTGAGCCAAAAATGCTAGCCAGGAAAAGCACAGGTCCTGGGTGTGCAGAATACCATTTTATTGTTTTGCTAATCCTCACCCAAGCATATTTTTCCATTAATTTTTTCAGAGGGAGAGATAGAGGAAGGGGAAGAGAGAGACATAAACATCACACATCAATTGATTGTCCTTTGGCACGAGCCCCAACTGGGGCCAGTGATGGAACCTGCGACCCAAGTACATGTCCTTAACTGGGAATTGAACTCACTCACGACTCTTCAGTGCTCAGGCCGCTGCTCTAACCACTGAACCCCACCAGCCAGAGGTAAATTTTTATTGATTCATTTTTAGAGAGAGAGAAGCATCAAGTAGTTGTTTCACTTATTCATGCATTCATTGGTTGACTCTTGTCTGCTCTGACCAGGGATCCACCCAAATCCATAACCTTGGCATATCGGGAGGATGCTCTAACCAACCTGACCAGGACTGTACCTCCTTTTTTGCTAGTTCTCGCATCCTTTCAGCTCCGATTCTTCCCTGAGATATCCAACTAACGTCCTTCCTTCTTCCTTAATTGACATTGTGGGAACTCCACAATGAAATGTGCCTTACCATGCTTCCCACTCCTCCTAGATATTCCACCCATTAATAAGCCCTAGTCAACAGCCCCCCGCCCCTTGCCTCACTCTGGAAATGGAGGGAGAGCCCAGAAATTAGAGCCTTTGAGGAATGCCTCTGCCATGATCTGCACACTCAAAGGACTGCAGAACACGGAGTAAGTGCAGGAAGCAATATAACAGGAAAAACATACTTTAAAACATATTTTTATTGATTTCAGAGAGGAAGGGAGGGAGGGAGACAGAAACATCAATGATGAGATAGAATCACTGATTGGCTAACTCCTGCATGCCCCATCCTGGGGATTGAGCATGTCCCTTGACTGGGAATTGAACTGAGACCTCCTGCTTCATAGGTTGACACTCAACCACTGAGTCACATCAACTGGGCCAAAGGTCCACTTCTTGACATAAAGATGGTGTATTTTCTGACCATCTTCTTCTATAGGCACAGGGATTTGCCTTTCCCATTCCGCCCCCCCCCCACCCCATCTATGGTTTCAAGGTTTTCTTAATAAAACTGTTTTAAAGAAAAAGTAATCACTCCCTCATTGTACCTCTTTAATTATCTAAAATGACTTGTAATGGCCCCAGCTGGAAACAGATTATCAAAAAGGAAATGCATAAATGAACTGTGACATATCCATAACATGAAATACAGATCAACATGAAAATGAAAAAACTATTGATACTCAAAACCACATAGAGAAATTTCAAAATACAGGGTAGCTTTTTTTTCCTCTTGTTAATCCTCACTTGAGGCCATTTTTTCCATTGATTTTTAGATAGAGTGGAAGGGAGGGAGGAAAGGAAGGAGAGAGAGAGGAGAGAGAGAGAGAGAGAGAGACTCATCAATCGGCTGCCTCATACACACATCCTGACCAGGGCCAGGGATCAAACCTGCAACCCAGATTCCTGCCCTTGACCAGGAATCAAACCTGCAACCCAGGTTCATGCCCTTGACCAGGAATCAAACCTGTGACCTCTGAGCCACACTGGTGAGGGCCAGGGTAGCTCAACTTTGAAAATGAAATGTATTTTTAATAAACACCTTTGTAATTATTCAGAGAGTGTGCTTTTTTCTTTTTGGTACACCCTATGTTTATGCGGAGTGAAAGCATTCAGAAACATATGTAGAGAAAGATGAATGTTATCTACGGTGGAAGAAAGCCTATTAGTGGTTGCCTGGGGTTGGGAGGAGGGAGGCACAGGAACTGTTGTGGTGATGGATGTGCTTTTTGTTTTAATTAGGTTGATGATTTTATGGATACATACAATGTCAAATTCGTTGATGTGTACACTTTATATATGTGCAGTTTTTTTAAACTCATAACCCCATGAAGCTGGGAACAAAGAAGCACAGAGTGAATGAGTTTGAGCAGTGTTTCCCCTGTCTTTGCTGATAAAGAAGCTCCTGGATGCTGTGGAAAATACTTACCCCTGGTTCTGCTCCGTGAAGTACCAGGTGAATTGTGCTTTTGACAAGGGTCCAGAGAATTCTCAGGCTCAGAGAAGTTAGAAAACTCTGGTATAAAAGTGGTGGCAGCTGAGAAAGAGGCTGGACTAAACCAACATGATCATTGATACCATATAACAAGTGTTCACCAGTCCCTCTCCTCTCTCTCCTCTCTTTTTTTTTCTCTCTCTCTCTCTCCTCTCTCCTCTCTCTCCTCTGTGTTAATTCTCACCTGAGGATATTTTTCCCATTGAGCTTTAGAAAGGGTGAAAGTGATGGGGAGAGACAGAAAGAGAAACATCAGTGTATGAGAGACACGTTGATTGGTTGCTTCCCATACTCACCCTGACCAGGGGAATCAAGCTTCAACCGAGGCACATGCCCTTGAACAAAATCGAACCCCTGACCCTTTAGTCTTCGGGCCGACGCCCCAACCACTGAGCCTAACTAGTGAGGGCCAGTCTCTCTTTTAAGGAGATTGTTAACCCCCTCAGGATCTTAATCATCGAATTAATGGAGAAAAAGTTATGCTGATGGGTGAAAATGGCCTTCCATGAGCAGCCACGTTATTGCAATTATCCAAACAAGATCCATCTATAAAAGAAACACAAAGAGCTGTGTCTGGCATCTCGTCTTGAAAGGAGTTGGGTTTTTCTGGTTATTCAAGAGCTGCATTAACCAAGGTAAAGGAATCTATCTTTTTATTTTTTACGTATAACTGTAGTGATGATATGTGCTTGGAAATGATTTTATAGCTCTTTTTCTTATTCCTAAATTAGAGCAGGGATGTCTTTTTAGATTCACTGACCATTATAATTCCTCAGATGTGAATTTCCTGTTATGCCCTTTGTCTATTTCCTTATTTTCTTCTAAATTTGTCTATCCTCTTTGTTTATGAAGGAGAGTAATCTTTTTCTTCTACCTGTGTCAAATACAGGATGTTCCAAAAAATGTATACACACACTTGGAATAATTATAAAGGCAGTGTTTATTAAAATGCATTTCATTTTCAAAATTGAGCTGTCAGCTGTTGAAGTGTATATGCATTTTTTGAGACGCCCTGTGTGTTCTCCTAATCTGCCACTTGTCATAACTTTGTCTATGATGCCATTCAAGAGATTTGTTTTCTTTAAGGCATCTCTATTTAATTTTTCTAAATAAAACGTAAGTATATTAGAAGACTCAAAACATGCATTCAATCCAAGGAACTACAAACAAATAAAATTAATGGGAATAGAGGAGGAATTTAATAAGAAAAGCCTAGATTAAATTATAAATCAAACAGAACTATGACTGATGGGTAAAACTAAAAACTTATTCTTGGAAATAGTGACAAATAGATCTACTCTGTCAAAACAATTAAAAAAGCATTTATGAACAATGTAAGAAATATAGTCAGGCATAAAGAATTATTTAAAAAGGTAATGTACAACTTTATACAACTTAGAGTCAAAATATTTAATAATTTAGGTTAAAGGGATGGTTTTCTTGAAAAGCTGCCAAAATTGAATCAAAAAACAACAGAAACTTGCAGTGAGCAGACAAATCACTCTAGATGAGGAATGTATTGATACCTCCACCTGAGGAGGATCTGAGTGGCCTGTTGCTTTGAGCTCTGGAAGCTTTGCAAAGGTTAATGTTAAGCTTTTGACAAAAGCTTTTGACAATGTTAACGTTACCCTGTTCCGAGTGCCCTAAAAATCCCCTCAGCAAAACTGAAGCATCGTCTAACTTTACAAAATACCTGTTAGAGTTCCTAACATAGTGCGAAACAAATCTTATCTTTTTTAAGCCTTTAATCACAATTTGCAAGGGTGTAAAAGGTTCAAATCCAATGAATAGTACCTTCACTTACCTTTCCTAGTCTCAACAAATTAACTTTTTGTGGAAACTTTGATACATGTTTATGTAATTTATTATTATTGCTGTTATTGTTTGCTGGATCCCTGCAGAGTCAGTGGCAGACTTTATGTATTTCTTGCCTAAATACTTGAACTTTCATCTCCTGTAAAGAAGGGCATTCATTCTCCTACCAAAACTGAATACTACACTTGCTTTAAAATGGTCTATACAGCTTAATATAATAAAGATGTCCATGAGTGTTTATTTCAATAACACAAGGATGGATTCAAATTGGAAAAATCAATGAACTTTATCATATTAATAAAGGAGAGAAAAAAGTCACATTTACCAGTAAATGCTGAAATGCATTTCACAAAATTCTCTAGCAATTCCTGATAACAATTTCTCAAAGAATAGAAATGCTGATTCTAAAAGGGAGTATCAGCAAATAGCAAAGAACATAAACAAAGAAATAACCAAAGCACTTTCACTAAATGCTAGGTGGTTTTCAATGTTATCCTTTGATCTCATTTCATCCATCATAACATTTTTGGAGACAACTCGGTACTTCCATATGTATTAATTAGACTTCCATCATATTAAAATAATCACAAAGAAAAAAAATAAAATAATCACAAAGAATGCACTTTCTGACATATTACTGACCCTTCAAAAACTGCTTCTCGCCCTGGCCAGTGTTGCTAAATGGTTAGCACATGGCCCCATGGCCCCAGGCACCGAAGGGTCTTGGATTTCATTCCTAGTCAAGGGCACGTACTGGGGTTGCAGGTTCATTCCTGGTCCCTGTTGGGAGGCAACCAATCCATGTGTCTCACAGTAATATTTTTCTCTCTCTCCTTCTCAATCTCTCTCTCCCTTTCTTCCTTCCACTACCTCTAAAAATGAATGGGAAAAATATTCTTGGGTGAGGATTAACAAAAAACAAAACAAAAGAACTGCTTCTCTACTTTTAAATGTATGTATGAGTCTGAATCTTGACCACCACCATCCAAGATACACGTAAACTCTTCTTTAATTGTTAAAACTTGGCTTCATTTCTTTTTTTAAAAAGTCTTTATTGTTTAAAGCATTACATAAGTCTCTTTTTCTCCCCATTGACTTCTCCCTGCTCACTCCCACTCACCTCATTTCTTTAGTCTGTTCTTCCATTCCATTAAATCTCTCCTGAATTATCTTTTTTTTAAAAAATCTTTATTCATATTATTCATATTATTACAGTTGTTCCTCTTCCCCCTCCAAAAGCTCCCCTCCTCCCAATTCTCACTCCACCCTCTGCCCTTACCCCTGCCCACTGTCCTCATCCATAGGTGTACGATTTTTGTCCAGTCTCTTCCCGTATTCCCCAACTCCCCTTTCCCCCCAAGAATTGTCAGTCTACTCCTTTTCTATGCCCCGGATTTGATTCTATTCACCTGTTTATTCTGTTCATCAAATTTTTTATTCACCTGATTTTTAGATTCACTTGTTGATAGATATGTATTTGTTGTTCATAATTTTTATCTTTACTTTTTCTTCTTCTTCCTCTTCTTAAAGGATACCTTTCAGCATTTCATATAATACTGGTTGGGTGGTGATGAACTCCTTTAGCTTTTTCATGTCTGTGGAGCTCTATCTGACCTTCAATTCTGAACGATAGCTTTGCTGGGTAAAGTAATCTTGGTTGTAGGTTCTTGCTCTTTGTCACTTTGAATACTTCTTGCCACTCCCTTCTGGCCTGCAAAGTTTCTGTTGAGAAATCAGCTGATAGTCCTATAGGTGTTCCCTTATAGGTAACTAACTGCTTTTCTCGTTGCTTTTAAGATATACCTCATGGTGTATGGGCTCCAACCAACTGAGCCACACCGACCAGGAAGGAAATTGGTTCTTAAATGTTTCTTGGAGTGTAACAAAACATGCCCAGCAGCAGGACTTGTTCATCAAAAGGTTATAAGCCTGAAAAATAAAGATAATAATAAAGGGGAGAGGTGACCCCCTTGACTTAGCTGAGGCTGTGGCTCTTCACCAGATTAATTAGAAACCATGTCCATCTGCAGACGGTTCTGAGACAGCAGGTAGCTCATTTGTCTGAAAATATCAACCAAGGTAAGAGCTACCTGCTGGCTCTCTCCTTCACTCTGCCCCTCACGAGAGGGCCTTTTGAAGTTGGACAAACTCAAGAACCCCCTTCAGTTCACTCAGGCAAGCACAAGCGCAAGGGCATCAGTAGGAAACTTCTGGAAGCTTTCTTTCCTAGTGTCAAACTGCACCTAGGTCCTCACATGAACAGAGGAGGGGAAACAGGACCCTGTGCTGGGGGAGTTCACAGTTCCCTTGGTAGGCTTTGCAGGGCCTGTGTTCCCTGATATCTGTGTCTAAATTAATGAACAGAGCTCTTGCTTCTGTTCCACTTGATTTGTATCTAAATTAATACAACAATCTTAAGTATACCGCCAAGTAATGGTGATATTCCCATAAAATTCCGTGTGTGTTCTGAGTTTATATATGTCCCCCAGCAAACCTTGGGACTACATGATATACTTAATTCAGTGGTGGTCTCTCTGGAAATGATCCAGAATTTTGTGACAGCTTCATGAAGGTTATTGAAAGAAAAATTTTAAGATATATGAGAAATATATGCTAACTTTCCCTGATTTTTCTCGCAACCTTTCCTTGGAGGTCAACTCCTAGATTATCTTAGCCACTAGCCCATCAGGACATTCGATAACTTAGAGTGAATGGAATCAGAAACTTTATCTAAAAGCAATGCCAGCCCCTGCTGTTTTGGCTCAGTGGATAGAACGTTAGTTTATGGACTGAAAAGTCCTGGGTTTGACTCAGGTCAAGGGCACATGCCCAGGTTGTGGGCTTAATCCATAGAAGAGGGCATACAGGAGGCAGCCAATTAATGATTCTCTGTCATCATTGATGTTTCTATCTCTCTCCCTTTCCCTTCCTCTCTGAAATCAATAATAAACAAGCAAACAAACAAACAAATAAATGCAATGCCACATCAAGAGGGAGGATAAGTCCTAGTCCACCTTGTATTTATCTAACCTTAATCTCTTTCTCCTCTAGTCCCTGCAGATAAGACTCATCATGATCCAAAAACCTCGAGTTTATGATCAGCGGACTCTGTTGCAGAGAATAATCCAAAGAAAGTATTCACACAGATTCTGCAAACAATACTTTTTCTTCTTTACTGGATTAACGATTTTGATTTTTGGATTTGCTGTGGCAGGTTTTTCCCTGGGTCAGAAAATGTTTCCCTTGGCAATGACATTGATAGCTACCGCCACTGTTTTTCTTATCGTTCTTATTGTGGTAAATGCTGATATGCGCCATCAAGAATCGGAGGAATTAATTCCCCAACAAGAAGAATCATGGACCTACAGAATCCAGCACATACATGTTTAGGCATTAGTAAGGGGAAACTGGGAGTCAGCACTTGCCTATAATCTTAGCTGAAACCTGGATATCCCTAGGCCTTTGGATCTTTTTAAAGTTTCTTGAGCATTTTACTTGTAAAATAAACACTGGTTTTTAAAAGCTATGCTGATTTTTGTAATATTCTCTTCTATTGCCTCTGTGAAGTCTCTTCCAGGGGAAGTCCTCTCTCTCTAATACAGGACGGATAGAGAAACCAGTTTTCTCCTTTCAGTTTCTACATCTACCAACATTTCTCATCATCAACTATATACCTTGAATATATATGACTTGTATTTGTCCATTATATATTTCAAAAAAGCTGGGAAAAAGGAACAAATTATTGATGTACAAAACAACATGGATGAATCTTATAATATTTATGCTGAGTGAAAGGAGTCAGAAACAGACGTGTCTAGACTAAATAATACTCTTTATATAAAATGCCAAGTAAAGGCCTGGCTGGTATGGCTCCGTGGTTGAGCATCGATCTATGAGCCATGAGGTCGAGGTTTGATTCCTGGTATGGGCACATGCCCAGGTTTCGGACTCGATCCCTGGGGAGGGGGGGGAGTGCAGGTAGGAGGCAGCCAATCAAAGATTCTTTCTCATCATTGATATTTCTATCTCTCTCTCTCTTTCCCTTCCTCTTTGAAATCAATAAAAATATGTTTAAAAGTAGAGACCTGGTGCATGAAATTCGTGCATGGCAGAGAGGGGGGGTGTCCCTAAGCCAGAACTGTACCCTCTCACAATCCAGAACGGCTAGCTCCTAACCTCTCGCCTGTCTGCCAGCCTGATCACCCCCTAAATGCACCTCTGCAGGCTTGATTGATGCCTACCTGCTCCCCTGCCAGCCTGACTGCCCCCAACTGCCCTCCCCTGCAGCTTGTTCACCCCCAACTACCCTCCCCTGCAGGCCTGGGCGCCCCCAACTGCCCTCCCCACCCCCAACTGCCCTCATCTGTAGGCTTAGTCGCCTCCAATTGTTCTCCTCTGCTGGCCTGGTCACCCTAACTGCCCTTCTCTGCTGGCCTGGTTGCCCTTAACTGCGCTTCCCTGCTGGCTTGATGGCCCCCAACTGCCCTCCCCTGCCAGCCATCTTGTGGTGGCCATCTTGTGATGATGTTGCATGAGATGCCTCCTAGGCTTTTATTATAGAGGATAGGATGCCAAGTAATGGATAGAATGCAGACCAATGGTTGCCTGTGGGTTGGAGGGAAGAAAGCCTGGATGAACAAAGCAAACTTTGGAGGTGATATGTGCTCATGGTCTTGATTGTACTGATGCATTCATGGGTATATACAGATGCCAAAACTCACTGAATTGTACCTTTAGGATATGTGCAATGTGGGCACCTCATTTATATAGCTATGAAGACGTGAATAAAGAAGGACAGAGTGGCCCTGACTGGTTTGGCTCAGTGGATGGAGCATCGGCCTGTGGGCTGAAGGTTCCCCGGTTCGATTCCGGACAAGGGCATGTACACTGGTTGCGGGCACATCCCCAGTAGAGGGTGTGCAGGAGGCAGCTGATTGATGTTTCTCTCTCATCAATGTTTCTAACTCTCTATCCCTCTCCCTTCCTCTCTGTAAAAATCAATAAAATATATTTTTAAAAAAGAAGAAGCACAGAGTGAATGGTTTAAAGCATTATCCCTCCAGTATTCACTGGCATTCAGATCCTCCTGGGGTGCTTGTGGAAAGCTGATGCTCCATGAAAGAATCTGGAGAACTGAGCTTTCAACAAGAGCCCCCATATTTGTCGAGCCCGGAGTTGCTGGGAAACTGGTATAAAGTGGTGGTAGCTGAGAAGGAGGCTTTCCTCATCTTGACCAAACTATCATCAGGTGAAACCAGATGAAACCACCTCCATCAACATTAGGGGAAAACAAATGATGATTTGTTTCCTAGCTCTCTCTCTCTTTTTTAACACAGACACTGGATCATTAACTACCCTATAACAAGTGTTTGTCACCAGTCTCTCCTTCAAGGAGTTTCCTCAGCTCCTTGGCATCTAGGCCTTGATTATTGGACAAATTGAGAGAAAGCTACACTGATGGGTGAAAATGCCTCTCCATGAGAACCAGCTTGTCACAGTTATTTAATCAAATCCCTTCTCCTATAAAAGCAACACAAAGAGCTGTGTTTGGTATTTCATCTTGAAGGGTGTTTGCTGGTTTCCATTGTCCAAGAGCTGCATTTAATACCAGGTAAAGCATGCTACAATTTTTTTTTACTATATGTAAAAGTAGTGCTATGTTTGGAAGTCATTAGAGATGCTTTTTTTCTTATAACTAGGTGAGGTCAGGGATTTTTTTTAGGTTCACTAACCATTGCAGTTCCTCAGAAGTGAGTTTCTCAGTATACTCTGTTTTTCTCTTGTTTTTGTTTCCTTATGTGTAAATGTGTTTTTAAAAATAGATAAGCATTGCAATTATTTGTCTTCTATGTGTATAAAATATATAATTCCAGACTGACTTGTACCAAAACTTTGTGAAACGTGTCTTACTTTATGCAAGTAATATTTATTTTTCTTTTTTAATTTATCTCTATTGTTGAAAGCATACAGATGTTCCCTCTTTTCCCCCTATGTGGTGTCTCTGTCTCAATTTTTCCAAGTGAAATATGATGGGTTTAAAATTTTGGGGGGAGACTGAAAACAAAACATATTTAATCTGAGGAATTAGTAAAAAACAAAAACAAAACAAAACACCTGGAAATGGAGGACTTTAATAGGAAAACCCCAAATAACAAATCCACTCTTGCTGGAATGAACTAAAACCTACTTCTTGGAAAAGTGACTAATAGGTTTTTATGGCAATCCCATAAAAATAATTAGCAGCTCCTGAATGAGACAAGAAATATAGTCAGATAAAAAAATTATTTAAAAGTTAGTCTAGCCCTGGACGGGTTGGCTTGGTGGATAGAGTGTCAGGCTGCGGACTGAAGGGTCCCAGGTTCGATTCTGGTCAGGAGCATGTACCTTAGTTTCGGGCACATCCTCAGTAGGGAGTGTGCAGGAGGCAGCTGATTGATGTTTCTCTCTCGTCGACGTTTCTAACTCTCTATTTCTCCCCCATCCTCTCTGTAAAAAATCAATAAAATATATATATATAAAAAGTTAGTCTAGCCCAGCTGGGTGGCTCAGTTAGTTGGAGTGTTGTCCTATACATCAAACCGGTTTGATCCTAATCTGGGCACTAGGGTAGGCAGTCAATTGATGTTTCTCCCTCTCCCTTCCCCAACCCTGAAACATCAATTGCTACTCCCCTCTCAAAAATCAATAAACATATCCTCTGGTGAAGATTTTTTTTTAAGTTAGTCTATAATTATATACCAATATAATGTAATAAGATGGTATGGCCATTGGAAAAATGATTCCTGTGTATGTGGAAATGACTGTGCAATTAGAACGTCTAGAATCTTAATTAAAGAGTGGCTCAGTGGATTGAGGTTGTCCCACACACCGAGAGGTTCAAGAGGCTGGTTTGATTTCCAGTCAGAGCATATGCCTGGGTTGTGGGCTTAATTCCCAGAAGGGGTCTTGCAGAAGGCAGCCCATTCATATTTCTATTTTCTCTCCTTCTCTCTTCCTCTTTCTCTAAAAAATCAATAAAAACATTTCAAAAAAGTCATAGAATTATTGTAATAAATTAAAATGACTATCTCCAAGTATTGGTACATAAATTCGATACTTTTCCTGTGTAGTATAATTACCTGTTGAAATAGACCTGATAAAATTCCCTATTATAATATATAATATGAATTATATAAAATTACATGATATAATTATAATTGTATAAATGTATATATCATATGTAAGATATATGAACAGAATTGTAAACAGTAAATGGAAAATAAGAATAAAACTGTAATGAAGAATACAAAGATGACCTCAATTAGTAGAGAGCATTTTCTGAAAAGAAAGATACAGCATTATAAAAATATAATGTCTTCCAAAGAAGTTATTTCTCCACAGTTCAAAAAACAAACAAAGCCCCGCCCCCCTTGCAACATATTTGTTTGTTGAGGGTAAGGCCAAGGAAAGTCTGAAAGACAAGTGGAAGGGGAACACCTGAAACCAGATAATAAAAATGGTTCTAAATCAGCACAATTGGGAATTGGCAAAGGATTGCTCAATGGAAGGTAGTGTGTCAAAACATAGCCAAGGGAATAGGTTTGTTTCATATGATGCAGTTGGCATTTCAAATTAACGGAAAATGATGGTAGAGAAATAGCAGTTGGCTATTCATTTGAGAAAAAATACAGTTCTGCTTCATGTAATGTACAAAAATTCTCAATATATTAAAAGGAATAACAATAAGATCAAAACATAGGACTTCATGTGGCTCAGTGGTTGAGCATCGGCCTATGAACCAGGAGGTCACGGTTGGAATCACAATCAGGGCACCTGACCAGGCTGCAGGCTCAATCCCCAGTAGAGGGTGTGGGGAAGCAGCCAACAGATGATTCTCTCTCATCATTGATGTTTCTATCTCCGCCCCCCCATCCCTTCCGCTCTGAAATCAATAAAAATATATTAAAAAGACAACATAGGACTTCATGATCTTGTGGTAGGACATTGTCTCGTAAATGTTTCTTAAAGTGTAACAAAATGTGCCCAGCAGTAGGATTCACTGGTCAAATGGGTTATATGCCAGACAATTTTCAAGAGGGGAGAAAGAGTAACTCTATTCAGATGAGAATGTGGCTATTAGAACAGAACCTTTTGTGGGAGTTCAAATTTCCCTTGTAAGGCGTTGTCTCGAGTGTATGTTGCTTTCAGCTTCTATTACATTATATCTGAATCTAAATGAATTAATAGAGCCCTTGTTCTGTGTTCCACATCATCTCTCCTAGAACTAGTGTAACAATCTTTTTTTTTTAATTTATCTTTATTGTTCAGATTATTACAGTTGTTCCTCTTTTTTCCCCCATAGCTCCCCTCCTCCCAATTCCCACCCCAACCTCTGACCTTGCCCCCCCATTGTCCTCATCCATAGGTGTACAATTATTGTCCAGTCTCTTCACGCATCCCCAACACCCTTAACCTCCGAAAATTGTCAGTCCACTCC
>PVJC01036793.1:0-18120 GCA_004026665.1 Murina feae | reverse complement strand
TTCAGTTAATATTCTACTTTCTAATTTAATGCTTTACTTATTTGACCAATATTTAACTTTTCCTATAAACTCGCATGTCCAGATGATGTCGATGCTGCTTAGCTGGGTCACCCTTTGAGAACCTAGCTCTATTCCAGCCTTCTCATTTTACAAATGAGAAACAGGATCAAGAGAGTTGAACTGATTTGCTCACTCATCACTAATTAGCTCCTCTGATCCCACCTATCATTATTACTCTGCTGCCCCTCTCTGATAACTGAATACCACAGCAGATGTTTTCACCTTATTAACCTTACAGAAAGCAGTATTATAAGTATTATAGGTGTTAGCCATGTTTATGCATGAATAGGTGAGAGGAGGGGATATATCTCTGGACAGAGAGGCTATACAGGAAATTACCAAAGCATAAGTCATCCATCAGTTTGAAAACCACTTTTATTAGTTACCTATTTCTGGGTAACAAATCCCCTCATTTTTTTTCTTTTTTTTTTACATCAGACTCCCCCAAAAGGTCAAAGGCCCTAGGCTGTGGAACATAGAAGCCTTAAACCTAGAAGTTCAAACAGTGAACATGCATTATCTCAGTTTCTGTGCATCAGGAATTCAGTCCTGGTTTGACTGGATACTTTGTTTTAGGGTCTCTCATAATGCTGCAATCAAGGTGTTATAACCCGTTGATGTTTCAGCTGAAGGCTTGACTAAGCTGGGATCTGTTTCCAAGTTTACTTACATGGTTTTGGGAGGATTCAGTTCCTCAGGGCTTTTAGACTGAGGGCCTCAGTTCCTCATTCCCTATTGGCAAGAGGCCCCCCTCAGTTCTTCGCCATGTGGGTGTCTGAAATATAATAGCTTACTTCATCAAAGCCAGAGAGATAGAGGCAGAGAGAATGTGCCAGCAAGGTGGAAGTCACAATCTTTTGAGACCTGACCATGAAAGTGACATCTCATTACCTTTGCCTTATTCCATTGGTTATAAACAAGTCACTAAATTCAGCCCATTTTCAGGGTAAGACATAAAAATTGCAACTATAATGGTTGCAATGAACAATCATTTATCTGGTGATTTGTTCAAATAATACAAAAATAAGCATTTTCTTTTAGATTTCATACATAGTCTAGAAGGCAATTTTTCTTTGCTTTTACCAAGAGAATATATATCCCTTCTTGATCTTGGAAGGCTCTCCTATATCTTTGAAAGCTAACTATACTTTGAAGATATATGTCATAGACCTCCTCAAGTGATACTATTCCTCAGATAGCTAACTAGAAGAGGGTAAATACACTCATGTTCTGTTTTACTTACCACTAACTGTATGTAAGATATACATCAGGCTCCAAAGACTCAACTGAGAAAAAGACAAAAAGGAGCTACTGCTCTAATACTCCTTCAGATCTACTAGGGGAGACTGACATTTTAAGCATTAAAGATAATTAATCAGTGTGCAAATGCTTTAAAGGTAGAATACAGACTGTTATAGAAGAATATAACTGGGTTCTAACCTTAAAAGGGGGTATAAAAAGAAGTGATAATCTGAGATATGAACAGGGCATAGAAATTTTCATATTCTGTTTCCTTTCCAGGCCAACGGGGAAAACAAGAGTATTCTGGGCAAAGTCTCCCAGGTGAGAAAGCTAATTTGATTGGTAAGATCACAGAAAATATAAAATAAACAAACAATGAAAAGCATCTCTTGACATGATTGAGAACTAGCAAACCAGTTATCATTGATTATATGCAGTTGAGTCAACAGTTTTAACTCAGCCCTGGGTCTGTCACACTTGGTGGTTTGGTTCCAGAGTTAACCTGACTAGTGGACAAGGGCATGTCTCTGAAGAGTAAAGCTCATAGATCACCCTCTTCCTTACTTAAAATAAGGTGAATATCTAGTTAATAATAACTTTGGGACAATTTTCAAATTTTCCAAAACAAAATTAGGTCAAAGGCATGCCACATGGCTTGAAAAGGGTTATGCAGAAGAGCTGCATACTTTTCATGGAGAATAGTTCCTCCATGAAGTAGAGGAATCAACCAACCAAGAAGGAGAGGTTTTAAAGATTAACCATTGCTAATTTTCACCAATGATGAGTCATTAGTGATATATTATTCATGATCCCCTTTCCAACAACAATAGATAAAAGGATGCATCAGAAAAGAGAGCTATGAGTAAGCTACGATGACAGCCACTCAAGAGACCTGGACCCTAGAACTAACTACCTAGAGGGTAATAATGCATTTGCCAAATACAAAATACTTTTCAAAGCACTTTTACAGTGACATCTAGTGGAGATTAAAATTAGTGCACAAAAGTCCCAACACCTGGGTTCTAGTCTTTACTTTGACACTAGTTCAGGCCAAAAACCCCATTCCAGTTCTCAAGTTTCAAAACACCTTCTCTCAGTGAGTAACAATAAATGTAATTTTTGGTATTAGAATAACCTTTAAGTCTCCTTTATCTATAATTTGGAGATAAACAACAGCTACCTCTCATGGTTGTTAATGTGAATAAAAATAAAGTGTTTTTCATAGGCAGTAAACTCAGACATTATTCTTAGAAATATTTTTGGGGGTATGTTTTCTCAAGCAAAAGAAACAAAAGAAAAAATTAACAAATGGGACTACATCAAACTAAAAATGTTCCTCACAGGAAGAAAACCATCAATAAAATGAAAAGACAACCTACCAAATGGAAGAACATAGTTGCCAATGATACATTCAATAAGTGATTAATAACTAATATACATTGAGTGGCCAGATTATTATGATCACCCCATTAGTACTTCGTTGAACCACCTTTTGCCTTCAATACTGTGGCGATTCTTCTTGGCATTGACTCCACGAGATGTTGAAAGGTGATGCGAGGAACTGACACCATGCCTGATGAATAGCACTGTTCAGTTCTGTGAGATTTGATGGTTGTGGAACCAGCTGCCTGCTGGCTCTTTTAACTTTGTCCCACAAATGCTCAATTGCATTGAGATCTGGTGGTTGTGGGGGCCACTTAAGCAAGGTAAAGTCTCCCTCATATTTTTGAAACCATTCCTGCACAGTAAGAGCACTGTAGCATGGTATAATCTTGTTGTAAGAAGCCATCTCCATTGGGATACACCATCAACACGATAGGAGGAACTTGATCAGCTATGATACTTAGGTATGTTGTGCTATTCAGACGTTTATAATGATCTGACCCTCTAGCAACTTCAGTGGGAAATTATAGCTAAATTGCCTACAAACGTCAGGTAGTCATAATAATCTGGCCACTTAGTGTATATAAGGAACTAATGCAAGTTAATACCATTAATAACAGAAACATCCAATAGATTAAAAATTGGGCAGAGGACCTGAATAGGCATTTTTCCCAAGAGGAGATACAGATGGCCAATAGACATATAAAAAGATGCTTAAGGCATGGACATGCTCCCAGATCCAAACTGGAATTACAACTAAAATACCAAAAAACTTACTGAATAATTAACGGAAGACTTGCTGGAGAGAACTCTGATAACTGAGGACAAAAAGTGGAGACACACAGAGACTGGTAGGAGGCGAGGAGGCGCGAAAGGGTTGACCAGGCCCCCACAGGCAGTAGATGAAGTTCCAGAGAGATATCTCAGCTGTGGAGGGTTGCCACTGAGAACTCTGGCGTCTATTTACCAAGCTGGGCCCCACAGCAGAGAGCAGCAGAACTGAGAAGGGTACCCACATAATATCTGGCTGTGAAAAGCAGCAGGGTAGCTGTCTGCCAGGGAGAGATGGCTGGAAATTCAGGCATCCTCTTAAAAGGCCAATGCATAAAATTCCCTGTGGAGTCAACCATCTTGTGCTCTGAAAGAGAAACAGCAGAGCGGACTGGAGCTGGATGACCAGAAGCCAGGATCAAGGGCTCAATCAAGGGTTAGAGCTCAGAAGGCAGATACCCTGTTTTCCTGTGCTGAACCATTCCCTCACATAGCAGAGGTCACCTTTCTCACTCAGACAATTGCTATATAGACGGCATTGCCTCCTAGCGGGGGTGGTGAGGGGAACACAGCTGACCGACCCTATTGGAAAATTCCTTGCCCCTTACAAGATTAAGAATAACAATTAGCCTCTAGGGCCTAGAGTCTAGGCAGAAACAATTAATCCAGCCTGTTGAAAAAACCAACTCTTGCCACACCTGTGGATTATTGCCTGCGGCAGATTGAGAGGAATCCCATCAATCTGCAGCCAGATATGGTCTCTGGAGGCTTTGAGTTTTTGCCTGATATAATTAGTCAGAAACAGCATTTGACACTGTCCTGCACTAGAGATTCAGAGGCATGGTAGATCTACCTAATACATAGTCACAAACCCAAACAGGCAGCTAAAATGAGGAAACAAAGAAACAACCCACAAATGAAAGAACAAGAGAATTCTCCAGAAGAGGAGATAAATGAAATGGAGATAAGAAATTTATCTGAAACAGACTTCAGAATAATGATGGTAAAGATGCTTGACACCAGTCTGTCTTCCCACCAGCAGTGCATGAGGGTTCCTTTTTCTTCGCATCCTCTCCAGCACTTGTCCTTTGTTGATTTGTTGATGATAGCCATTCTGACAGGTGTGAGATGGTACCTCATTGTTGTTTTGATTTGCATCTCTCGTATGATTAGTGACTTAGAGCATGTCTTCATAGGTCTCTTGGCTTTCTGAATGTAACTCTTTTGAAAAGTTTCTATTTAGGTCCTTTGCCCATTGTTTTTATTGGATTGTTTATCTTCCTTTTGTTAAGTTGTATGAGTTCCTATAAATGTTGGAGATTAAACCCTTATTGATGATAACATTGGCAAATATGTCCTCCCATTCAGTGGCTTTCTTACTGTTTTGTTGATGGTTTCTTCTGCTGTGCAGAAGCTTTTTATATTAATGCAGTCCCATTTGTTTATTTTCTCTTTAGTTTCCAATGCCCTAAGAGCTGTATCAGTGAAGAAACTGCTTTGGCATATGTCTGAGATTTTGTTGCCTTTGGATTCCTCTAGTATTTTTATGGTTTCCCGTCTTACATTTAAGTCCTTTATCCATTTTGAGTTTATTTTTGTGCATGGTGTAAGGTGGTGGTCTAGTTTCTTTTTTTTTTTTTGCGTGTATCTGTCCAATTTCCCCAACACCATTTATTGAAGAGACTATCTTGACTCCATTGTATGTTCTTGCCTCCTTTGTCAAATATTAATTGAGCATATCGGTTTGGGTCCATTTCTGGGTTCTCTATTCTATTCCATTGATCTATGTGTCTGTTCTTGTGCCAATACCAGGAAGTTTTGAGAACAGTGGCTTTGCAATACAGCTTGATATCTGGTATTGCGATCTCACCTACTTTGTTCTTTCTCAGGATCACTGCAGCTATTCAGGGTCTTTTTTTATTCTAGATGAATTTTTGGAGAGTTTGTTCTAGGTCTATGAAATACACCATTGGGGAGTGTGTTGAATTTATAGATTGCTTTGGGTAGTATGGACATTTTAATGATGTTGATTCTACCAATCCATGAACATGGTATGTTCTTCCATCTATTTATGTCTCACTCTACCTCTTTTTTCAACATCCTGTAGTTTTCTGAGTAGAGGTTTTTTACCTCTTTGGTTAAGTTAATTTCTAGGTATCTTAATTTTGGTGGGGTGGTAGTAAATGGGATAGCTTTTTTAGTCTCTCTTTCTGTAAGTTCACTATTGGTGTATAGACATGCCATAGATTTCTTGGCATTAATTTTGTATCCTGCTACATTGCCGAATTCATTTATTAAGTCTAATAGTTTTTAGGTGGAGTCTTTAGGGGTTTTTTTTTATGTACAGTATCATCTCATCTGTGAATAAGGACAATTTTACTTCTTTTCCAATTTGGATGCCTTTTATTTCTTTTTCTTGTCTAATCGCAATGGCTAATATTTCCAGTACTATGTCAAACAGGAGTGGTGAGAGTGGGCATCCCTGTCTTGTTCCTGTTCTTAGGGGAAATGGTTTTAGTTTTTGCCCATTGAGTATGATGTTGGCTGTGGGTTTGTCATATATGGCTTTTATTCTGCTGAGGTATGATCTTTCTATTCGCACCTTGCTGAGAGTTTTTATCAAAAATGGATGTTGGATTTTGTCAAATGCTTTTTCTGCATCAATTGATATGACTATGTGGTTTTTATCTCTCAATTTGTTTATTGATGTATCACATTTATTGATTTGCAGATATTGTACCATCCTTGCATCCCTGATGCAGCCGCTATGGAAGCCAATATGGAGTTTCCTCAAAAAGTTAAAAATGGAACTCACATTTGACCCAGTGATCCCACTTCTAGGAATATATCCCAAGAAACCAGAAATACCAATCAGAAAGGATATATGCATTTCTATTTTCATAGCAGCACAGTTTATCATAGCTAAGATTTGGAAACAGCCTAAGTGTCTATGAGCAGATGAATGGATTAGAAAACTGTGATACATCTACACAATGGAATACTATGTTGCTGTAAAAAGGAAGAAATTCTTACCATTTGCAACAGCATGGATGGAACTGGAAAGCATTATGCTAAGTGAAATAAGCCAGGCAATAAAAGAAAAATACCACATGACCTCACTCATGTATGACAATAAAGAACATTACAAACTGATGAACAAAAATAGATATAGAGGCAGAGCAGCATCGAATAGACTCAAACTACAGCAGGAAGGCCAGGGAGGGTTGGGGGATGTGAGTAAGAGATCAACCAAAGACTTTTATGCATGCATATAAGCATAAGCAATAGACACAAGACACTGGGGAGCAGGGAAGATCGAGGGAGGGTCAAGGGGGAAAAAAAGGAGACATATGTACTACTCTTTGTAATATTTTAAGCAATAAAACAAAATTTAAAAAAATAAAATAAAAGGAAGAACATCCAATAAATTTAAGGGTAGGTTACTACTAATTTTACCATTAAAAAATATATATGCTCAACAGCATGAGAAAAGATATAGTAACTATGAAAAAAGAACAGTTGTAAATAAAGAATGACATAGCACAAATAAAGAACACATTGGAAGGAATACACAGCAGATTAAGGAAAGCTGAGGGTCAAATCAGTGAATTAGAAGATAGGGTTGAAAAACAAAACCACTCAAACAGAGAACCAAAAATTAAAAAAAAAAATAAACAATTAAAAAACAGGAGGACAGCTTAAGGGAGCTGTGGGACAACATGAAGTGAAACCATCTTTGAATAGTAGTTGTGCCAGAAGAGGTAGAAAGGGAGAAAGAGAAAAGAGAAATAATGGTAGAAAACTTCCCTAACCTGGTAAAGGAAAAAGTCACACAAGTACAGGAGGTACAGAGAACCCCAAACAAGAAGAACCCAAACAGACCCATGCCCAGACACATCACAATTAAAATGCCAAAAATTAAAGACAAAGAGAGAATCTTAAAGGCAGTAAGAGAAAAACAAACTGCTATCTACAAAGGAGTTCCCATAACGCTGACACCTGATTTCTCATCAGAAATTCAATAGGTAAGAAGGAATGGCATGAAGTACTCAAGATAATGAAAAGCAAGGATCTGTAACCAAGATTACTATATCCAACAAGGCTATCATTGAAAATAGAGCTTCCTAGAAAAAAAAAAAAAAAAAAGACTAAAGGAGTACACCACCAACAACCCAACATTACATGAAATGCTAAAGCAATAGCTAAAATTAGACAAACAAATAGAGAGAAAAACCTAGACATACAGAATTAAAATGGCAATAAACAAATATCTATAAATAATAACCTTAAATAACCTTGAATGTAAATGGATTAAATGCTCCAATCAAAAGACACAGGGTAACTGAGTGGATACAAAAACATGACCCAACTATATACTGTGTACAAGAGACCCACCTCAGAACAAAAGACACACACAGGATGAGAGTAAAGGGATGTGCAGGAAGCCACAGCTTGCCAATAATATCATGAGAGTGCACCAAGGAAAACGGAAGGCCAATAGACCTTGAGTATTAGCAAAGCTGATGCTAAGCACACCAATTGTTCATGTTGAGATAGTGGTGAATCGAAGCAATTTCCTGACCTGATAGCCTCCAAGTAAATGTTTACTGGACCTTACTGATGTATACTTACCTTAGAGACAGTCTGTGTGCCACCTGTTTGCCATGCTTTACTGAAGGCAAGATGTGTATCTAAAACTGTATAAAAGCAGATGGGACCCAGTTTAGGTGTGTCTCTTCAAGAAAGAGGCTCCACCTGGTTCCCAATGCCTTCTAAATTCATATTTCTTGTATAGCATTTTCATTTATGCACCGGCCCCTCCTTCAGATCCTGAACTCTGCTGTGAAGGTCATGGCAGGATGGAAAAATATTTTCCATGCAAATGGAAAAGAAAAAAAAGTTGGAGTAGCAATACTCATATCTGACAAAATAGACTTGAAAATAACAAGAGACAAATAGGCCATAACAAGAGACAACAAAGGTTACTACATAATAATAAAGGAATCGAACCAACAAGAGGATATAAACATATATGCACCCAATATAAGACCACCTAAATATATAAAAATATCTTCCTGAAGACTTTAAAGGAGAGATTGACAACAATACAATCATAGTAGGGGACTTTTAACACCCCACTGACTTGAAAGGATAGATCTTTCAGACAAAAAATCAACAAGGAAACAGTGACTTTAAAGGACACACTGGATCAAATAGGTTTACTTGACATTTATAGAACATTTCACCCCAAAGCTGCAGAATATACATTCTTCTCAAGTGCGCACGGGTCATTCACAAAGATAGACCATGATAGGACACAGAACAAGTCTCTACAAGCTCAAGAAGACTGAAATCACATCAAGCATCTTCTCAGATCACAGTGGAATTAAATTAGCAATCAACTATAGCAAAAACACCCCCAAACATTCAAACACATGGAAGCTCAATAGCATGTCATGAAAAAATGAATGAGTTACCAAAGAGATCCAAAAAGAAATCAAAAACTTACTGGAAACAAATGAAAATGAACAAACAACAACCCAAAATCTCTGGGACACAGCAAAAGTTCATGGCACTATAAGCATATCTCAAAATACAAGAAAAATCAACAATAAACTATTTGTCTCTACAACTTAAATAATTAGAAAGAGAACAACAAGAATAGCCCAGAGTAAGTAGAAGGAAGGAAATAAGAAAGATTAGAGCAGAAATAAATGACATAGAAAATAAAAAGAAAATACAAAAATTCAATGAAGCCAAGAGCTGGTTCTTTGAAAGGATAAACAAAATTGATTAACTGTTACCCAAACTCAAACAAACAAAGATAGAAGACTCAAATAAATAGAATCAGAAACAAAAGCAGTGAAGTATCCACTGACACCACAGAAATACAAAGGATTATAAGAAAATACTATGAACAACCATATGCCAACAAGCTGGACAATGAAGATGAAATGGAAAAATTCCTAGAAAAATATAGTCTCCCAAAACTGAATCAGGAAGTACCAGAAAACCTGAATAGGCAATAACAACTGATGAAATAGAAGCAGTAAAAAAAAAAAAAAAAAAAACTCCCAGCAAACAAAAGCCTGGGTCTGGATGGCTTCATAGGGGAGTCGTACCAAACATTCAAAGAAGAACTAATACCTATACTCCTCAAACTATTCCAAAAAATCCAAGAGGAAGGAACACTTTCAAGCTCTTTTTATGAGACCAGCATTATCCTAATTCCCATACCAGATAAAGTCACTACAAAAAAAGAGAATTACAGGCCAATATCCATGATGAACATAGATTCTAAAATTCACAACAAAATATTAGTAAACTGGATCCAGCAATACATTAAAAAGATCATACACCATGACCAAGTGGGATTTTTTTTTAGGGGATATAAGGTTGGTTCAATAGTCACAAATCAATAAATGTGATATATCATAGAAACAAATTAAAAGACAAAAATCACATGATCATATCAATAGATGCAGAAAAAGAATTCAACAAAATCAAACACCCATCTAAATTAAGAAAAGCATAATATGCTAATTAGACCAGATGTCCTCCCAGATGACCTTCTGGCTAAAGCCAGAGCTATGAGAAAAGTCCAGGGCCCGGGTGCCAAAGGGAAGCTGGTGCTAGCAACTGGGAGAAGGAAGGCCTACTCTTACATGAATTTTGTGCATTGGGCCTCTAGTTTTTTATAAAAACCCTCAGCAAATTGGTAATAGAGTGAGCATATCTCAATATGATAAAGGCCATATGTGACAAACCTACAGCAAAAATCATACTCAATGGGCAAAAACTAAAACCATTTCCCCCAAGAACAGGAACAAGACAAGGATGTATCTTTCTACCACTCTTATTCAACATAATACTGGAAGTCCTATCCACAGTGGTCAGATAAGAAGAAGAAATAAAAGGCATCCAAATTGAAAAGGAGGAAGTAAAACTCTCATTATTTACAGATTACATGATATTATACATAGAAAACCCTAAAGACTCAATCAAAAAACTACTGGATTTAAGAAATGAATTTTGCAATGTAGCAGGATATAAAATCAACATCCAAAAATCAATGGCTTTTTAATATATCAATAATGAATTCTCAGAAAGAGAAACTAAACAACAATCCCATTTACCATCACAACAAAAAAATTAAGATACTTAGGAATAAAATTAACCAAGGAGGCAAATGGATAAAAAAGGTGTGGAGTATTATATATAAAATTGAGTATTACTTGGTCATGAAAAAGGGTGAAATTTTGCCATTTGCAACAACATGGATGGACCTGGAGAAGATTATGCTAAGTCAAATAAGTCAGACAGAGAAAGCCAAATACCATATGATTTCACTTATATGTGGAATCTATAAAAACAAAATAAATGAATAAACAAAACAGAAACAAACTCAGAAAACAAACTGATGTTTACCAAATGGGGGTGGAGGCAAATGGGTGAAAAAGATGAATTAACAAGCACAAATTGTCAGTTATAAAAACTGTAATAAGGATATAAAGCACAGCTTAGGGAATATAGCCTATAATCCTCTCTCTATATAAAGAGGTTATATGCTAATTAGCCCAGAAGCCATTAACAGTCATGACTGGTCAGGAGGAGGCTGCGCACACAGGTGAGGCCCGGAGTGGACCCAGACAGGGCACCTTGGGTTGCTCTAGCTGTGGTGAACCAGCATGTGAGCTGCAGAGGAAACACCTTTTTTGACAGCTCATTGGCTAAGCTCCTTGTACACTACTCACAGTTTTCTTGGTAAGTTGGGTAATAAGAATCCAAGAAGGTGATCTAGGATTTTTCCACCACACTCCTGGAGAAAAAAACAAAGGTCTGCTGCTGGAGGGACTAAGAAATGTCATATCCTGCCCTAGCCTGTTTGGCTCAGTGGACAGAGCCTCGGCCTGTGGACCGCAGGGTCCAGGTTCGATTCTGATCAAGGGCATGTATTGAGGTTGCAGGCTCCTCTCTGGCCAGGGCCCAGGTCAGGGCTCATGCAGGAGGCAACCAATCAAAATGTCCCTCTCACATTGATGTTTCTCTCTGTATTTTCCTCTCTCTTCCACGCTCTCTAAAAATCAATGGAAAAAATATCCTCAGGTGAGGATAAAAAAAAAAGAAAGAAATGTCATATCCTATGAAAGAGACATCTTGAAAATGCCTAAAGAAAGTTGTCAATTTTTTGTGGTGAAGGAACTGGAATCCGTGTTGATGAAAACACCTTGGCAATTGCAGTGGCTGGCAGTGACAGCAACAGGAACTTCTCCCTGGTGGTGTGCTCCTACAGTGGGAGTACCACTCAGCTGACTGGCGGACGCCAGACGCAGAGCTCACAGCTGGCTGCCACAGCCCAGAGACCACAGCATAATGGCAGTGAGCATACTGAATGGGGGCAGCGCTGCAGGTGCAGCAGGGCTGGGATAAGCAGGAGCAGCAGGTGGCATTGGACTGCTGGTTTCAGTCTGATCCCTACAGGCCATGCCAAGGGACCCCACCAGTGCACAAATCCGTGCACCAGGCCTCTAATATTATAATAAACTAGAGGCCCAATGCACAAAATTTGTGCAAAAGTAGGCCTTCCTTCCCCTGGCTGCCAGGACTGGCTTCCCTCTGGCACCCTGGACCAAGGCTTCCTTCCAGCTGCCAGCAACTGGGACCCAGGCTTCCCTGTGGCCACCAGCAGGCACCTGGGACCTAGGCTCCCTCACAGCCCCAGTTCATCCAGAAAGTCGTCCAGAAGGACATCTGGTCTAATTAGAATATTATGCTTTTATTATTATAGACTAGAGGCCCAGTGCACAAAAATTTGTGTACTCATCGGGAGAAAGGGTCCCTCAGCCCGGCCTGTGCCCTCTCACAGTCTGGGACTCCTCAGGGAATGTCCACATGCTGGCTTAGGCCTGCTCCCCGGGGGATCAGGCCTACGCTGATAGTCAGACATCCCTCTGGCAGCCCAGGGGCCCTCAGGAGATGTCCACTTGCCAGCAGAGAGCAGGCCTAAGCCGCAGTCAGACATCCTTAGTGCTGCTGAGAAGGCAGGAGAGCCTCCCACCACCAACGCTGTGCTGGAGCCATCAGCCTGGCTTGTGGCTGAGCAGAGCTCCCCCTGTGGAAGTGTACTGACCACCAGGGGGCAGCTCCTGCATTAAGCGTCTGCCCCCTGGTGGTCAGTGTGTGTCATAGTGACCAGTCATTCCCAGTTGTTCTGCTGTTAGGTCAATTTGCATATTAACATTTTATTATATACGATAGAGGCCTGGTGCACAGGTGGGGGTCGGCTGGTTTGCCCTCAGGGGTGTCCTGCTGGGGTGCCTGGTCAGCCTGGGTGAGAGGCTGATGGCTGTTTGCAGGCTGGCCACAGCCCCTACAGGGTGAGGGTCTATACAGGGGTGCCTGGCCATCCCGGGTGAGGAACTGAGGGCAGTTATCAGGCTGGCATGGCCGAGGGCTGGAAGCAGGTATCTGTGATTTATTTAACTTCTAAAATTGAAACTTTGTTGTCTTGGTTCCATTCAAAGCCGCTGGCTGGAAGCAGGTATCTTGGGTTTATTTACCTTCTGTAATTTAAACTTTGTTGCCTTGAGCAGAACTCAGGGCCTGCAGGGTAGGTGGGAATCTTGGCTTCCTCCATCGCTGGGGCAATGCAAGCCTCCTGCCTTGCTACAGCTCCCTGGCTGCTGCCATCTTTGTGATGGAGTGAGGGTTAATTTGCATATTACTCTTTTGCCTGGGCGGAAGACCTTCAAGCCACTCTGATCACCGGCTTCACAGAGCCCAGGCCTCTGCAGTCCTGCCCCCTGCCATTGCCAGTTCTGCCCTTGCCCCACTGGCAGCCTCTGGCCTGGGCAGAGGACCCCGAGACCCCTGCATTGCTGGATCCACCTGTGCCCAGACCCCTGTGATTCCAGGCTCTGCCCTGCCCCTCCGATCGCTGGCTCTATGGAGCCCAGGACCCTACGATCTCCGGCCTTGCCCCTGCCCATGCCTGAGGCCTCTGGCCCAGGCCTTATGCCTGGGTAGGGCACCCTCATACCCCTCCGATCACCAGCTCTACCCCTGCCCCTGCCCCCTCCAATCACTGGCTCCGCCCTTTCCCATCCCTGAGGCCTCTGGTGAAGGCCTCTGGCCTGGGCAGGGGAACCCCAGACTCCTCTGATCATCTGTTCCTCCCCTCAGGCACCCCCCTCACGACCTGCCTGGCTAACAGGCCTGACCACTTCAGTGGCAGGGCTGAGCCAGACTGGGTGCTGCCATCTTGTGGCTATGGGCGCTGCCATCTTGTAGTTATGGGGGTGGCCATCTTTGTGAAGGAGTGATGCCTAATTTGCATATTACTCTTTTATTAGATAGGATATGTATGGTGTCAGACTTACTGGGATGATCACTTCATAAATTATATAAATGTCTAATTATGATGTTGTATACCTGAAACTAATATAATATGTCCACTCTAAGTGAAAAAAAATTTTAATTATAAAAATTATTTTTAAAAAAAAGATATTTCCCAATCAGGAAATATCTGAGAGCTAGATGCAGCCAGTGATCTACCAGTTCATGACTCTACTACTTTTTTTTTCAAACCTTCCTATCAATATATGGCAAAAGACACCCAAGTTTTATTCTTGGTCTTTTAGAATCCAAATGTGTGACTCTCATTGGTCCATTTATTTTATAGATTCTTACAGCAATAGTGAATGGCAAGGAAGTATTACCCAAATATAATTCTATAAAAGTATGCTCCTTTTAAGTTGTCTCTTAGGTCCAGTAAAGGAGGTCAAGTATTGGGAAGTAATGCTATGGGTTGTTATGAGAGTTGATTTCTATGGTTGTACTAGAGTTACTATGGAAAAACCTAGAACTTCTTTCTGACCAGTCTAATCCACTTCTTGGCTTGACCACCTGAACCTCCCTTTCAGCTTGTCCATTTGCTTGAGGGTAGTGAATATCATGGTGATAATTTCCTTTGCAAATCACAATGGGGGCTTGACTTATCATCACAGTCACATCTCAAAACCAGATATTTT
Organism: Murina feae; assembly: GCA_004026665.1. Taxonomy (NCBI): domain Eukaryota; kingdom Metazoa; phylum Chordata; class Mammalia; order Chiroptera; family Vespertilionidae; genus Murina; species Murina feae. The sequence goes on along the minus strand of PVJC01036793.1, from coordinate 3,634 downwards.
TGGCAGGTTATACCTGTGGTTTATCAAACTATTCTTCCAGGTCTATCTTCCAGCTAAATATGTGGGTCACAAGAAAGTTACAGCTACCCTCTGGAGCAGCATTTTCTAAAATGTGTTCTATGGAATTATAGAACCAAGATGCTCACTGGAAAAAGAGAGGGAGGAGGGTACTCCATATTCATGCACATTTAGGAAACACAGCAAGGTACACTCAACATAAAAACATGCAATATAAACACACATATACATTTTTTGAAATTTCTTCTCAATAAAATTAGCATATTAAAAGTTCTAAGAAGTTATAAGTATAAAATATGATGAAGTTTAAACAGTGTTTTCCAAATTTATACAACCAGGAAATGGAGAAACGTCTTAGACATTACTGACTAGGACTAACAATATGGTTTGCCCACAAAGGTCAAGTCATATTTATTAAAAACAAGGTATATTTTGATTTATGGTTAAATATATTTTGAATAGCCTTATGTTTCTGCTATTTGTCTACTGAACTTTCTGTACTCTAGGACACAGGCCAGCAATGTCAACCTTATGGGCAGGTTAGGAATACAATATATTCCTTACCTTAAAGTAACTGGTTAAGAAAAGCAACAGCTTTCAGACAAGGTCCATGATCATCTTCCAAAGGAGAAATTCAAAGGAGAGAAAAATTGAGGAAGCTCAAGCTAGGAGGCTGAGAACAGAGGAAAAATCATTGATGACTGACAAGTGTCCTTAGAGAGAGTAGTGGAAGCAGTGGTTACACCTGACAACATCCAGTCAAACCTAAATTTAGAATCTACTGTCAGAAATCTCAGAGCTCTAGATAAAACCATGAGCTATAAGGCTGCGATGTGTTTTAAAAATGCTTTCATACTGTTCTTTTCAACTCTGCAGAGAGCAGCTAAATGCTGTATTTCTCCAAGTGCATGTATGAATTTGTCTCTGCTGCTTCTGAGCAGGAATTGAAGGATGCTCTCAAAATACCCTACCTTTTCCTTAAGACATAGGGCTTCCTGTGGCTGACCAAAAGAGCATTTGCTCAGCCCAGCTCTGCATGTTGGCAAGGCCTGGCTGAGGAAAGTCCCACAGCTCCTTAGCCACAGGTATTCTCTGTTTGGCCTGACAGCTAGAAGACTGCACAGCTCTGATGTGCTGGGACCAGGAAGCCCTCAGGGCAGCCTTGAGGGGACCAAAGAAGCTTGGAATCCAGTACTTCTGTACTTGTTCTGCCTTTGAACCTTGCTCCCTGCTGGCCTTAAATGATCTCACCAACGGAAATAACAATGACAGCAGCAACAATCTGCATTTTCCATGCACTAGACAAGGCTACAATGTCTTACTCTTACATTTGGATTTTTACTATTCACCCAATGCCTGTAAGCAGGTCATTGGCTACTTGGCAAGCTCTATCTTCTCGTCTGGTTCATTCTACTCACACTTTGAGGTCCTCAAATCTGTTATTTGCTTTGGAGAAGTTGTCCTGACTGTTGAAGCACAAACAAACTTCCTCAGTTACACACTGCCATGACTGTCTTCCAAATGTTTCACATAAGACCATTGCCTTGTCATTAAAATCCAAGCTCCCTAAAAAATAATGGTCAAAGTAGATGCTTACTTAGCATAGGCTGAATGAAGAAAGGGGGAGCATTTTGTCATGACACAAAGAAGAACACAATGATTCTGAGCGATTCTATTATCCATAATTAACTCCACTTGCCATCACCACTTCCCTCTCTCCATTTTTAATGGGATGCCATCCAGATTTCTAATAGCAACCATCACTTTAGAATAGAGATTTCATTAGAGGTAAAAGCCAGAACAATAAATATTTGTCAAGGGACAAAATACCAAAAGTTCTATATACCATTAGTGAAGAGCTCATTTACAGCTGAAGCTGGGATTAATCTGATTTTCTTTCACTACATGGAAAAATGCGTACAGCTGATTTAATGCCCAAGACCTGGCTTGTGAAGCTGGGCACTCAGTTGTCCTCTCCAGACTCCAGATCCCTGGTCTGTAAATGCAGGGAGTGGAAGGAGTGACGCGTTTGACATTTCTTTAAAGTCCATGACCCATCGTCTAAATTGAGATTTTAAGCATTGAATTTATAAAATAAAATTATCTCACTTAATATTTAATACAGAAAGTGTTCCATGATGAAGGACCTTCTTTGATTTAAAACACTGGGAGGAGGCATTTGGCTAATTTAGAGCCTATGTTCTAATCAGCCTACCTACCTATCTACACTTCTGAAAAACAGTTTAATTAGAGAACTGGGGAGACTGGGTTTCATCATAATCCCAAATGCCACTCAGTATGTTCTTTGCCTGTACAGAGTGGCTCTTTACAATCTCACTGTCTCCTCATTCCAAATGTAATTTCAAAACAAGCAATTTCTTTATCAAATGATTCAACCTTAAATGTCCTTTGCTTGCTCTTGTTATTATCCCTACTTTCTGCCTCTACCTCCTTCCACCACTCATCATCAGCCTATATGACTGCCCTGTTCTCTATCCAAATACTTCTCCACATATCCTCTTTCCTGAGCACTCAGGACCCCGGATGTCTCCCAGTTGTAACAGGCTACCTCCCCTAAGGAAATACAAGTGGGCTCCTCCAGCTTCTCTGTGGAAAGATAAGCCAATCTTACTACACTTGCCTGAGTGCACAACATCTTAATGCTCCTGCAGTTCTTCTGCCTGGAACAACTTTGCTCAACTCTTGGCATAACTAAATTATTCTTATCCCTCACATCTCAACCCACCCGCTGCTATCTTCATGAGACCTTTGCTGATCCCCACCCCTCCAACAACTGCCATCTTCATTATCTCCTTATATATGCTTCTAAAATAACTTTACTAATTACATCATGTTTGAAATTTACTTTTTAAAATTTATTATTTATCTTATTTTTCCCATCGCCATTTATCCCCTCTCTGCCCTCTTCCACCTCAACCCCCTAGGACCCTCCGGCCCACAATCACCACACTGCTGTCCATGTCCATGAGTTCTCTCTCTCTTTTTTGCTCAATTCCTCCACCTCTGCAACCCCTCCACTTCCACCACCAGAGCTGTCTGTCTGCTCTCTATCTATGAGTCTGTCACTATTTTCCATGGTACCTCAATTTGTTCATTAATTCCATATATGAGTAAAATCATATGCTACTCGTCTTTTTCCGTCTGGCTTATGAAGTTACTTTTTCAATCTCTACCATGATCTTAGGTTATAAATGTATAAGGTCAGGAACTATGTTTATCTTATTCATCAGTTTATCAGTGTCCTGAAAATCTAGGACTATGCCAAAAATGTTCTAGAATGAATTGAGGGCAGAAAGGATAGAAAGGGAGCAAAAGAGAAAATGAGAAGGCCTGGCGTCTTAGAGTGATGCTTACCCCTTGAGTTCTCTATTTCTGATCCTCACCACTGCCACGGCCGTGATGCTTCTAGCAGTGATGGGCAGACTGATGCTGTGTGGAAAGACCTAGGTTTAAATTCAAGTTCTGCTATGTACTAGCTCTAGGGCCTGAGCAAGTTATCTTCCCTGGCTAACCATAATTCTTTATCTGGAATAAACTGTCCAGGGTTACCGTGAGGACAAAATGAGCTAATGTCTTTAAAAGTATATCATGGTTG
>PVJC01036792.1:0-17541 GCA_004026665.1 Murina feae | reverse complement strand
TGAATAGAATAGAATCAGAGGCATAGAAAGGGAGTGGACTGACAATTTTGGGGGGTTAAGGGTGTTGGGGGTGCGTGAAGAGAATGGACAATAATTGTACACCTATGGATGAGGACAGTGGGGGGGCAAGGACAGAGGTTGGGGTGGGAAATGGGAGGAGGGGAGCTATGGGGGAAAAAAGAGGAACAACTGTAATAATGTGAACAATAAAGATAAATTAAAAAAAAAAAAAAGACATCACGTGAAGACATACCGTACCCCTTGCAATCAAAACAACATATTTCTCTAGCGACTTCCCCTGTAGAAGCAAGGATTTATATCACGATAGTTCTTTTGTCATAATTTTTAACATAGTGAGCAATATAAGATTCGAGCATAGGTGGTTAAACCTTAACATTTCTGGGGTCCTTTTCCAGAACTCATGTAACAAATACCTTTATGTTGTCAACAAATATTAAAAAAAAAAAAAAAAAAAAAAAAAAAAAAAAAAAAAAAAAAAAAGGACAGAGTCCCTGGTTGCAGTGTAGGGAAATAGCGATTTTGTACAGAATTCTAACTTCTATAAGAAGTCTGTAGATTAACAGTCCATATATGGGATATATAGCATTTTACATTTATTAAATTCATAAGAGTCTTGTAAGAGTGCTTTCTCCATAGCACGGATAATAACATGAGAAATAGAAAGGCTACCAAACATGCTACCAAAAATATTCCGTAACAAATATTTACTTGAACGAATTCATAAAAATGTGTATGGCCAGGTATGCTACTTAATACTAAAGAAAATATAGAACTTGTTTCAAATCATCTTGTGCAATCCGTAAACCAGTCCTGCGAAGAAGGTAGAGCTGATGTCATTAATAGCCCTTATTTTACAAGTGAGGAAATTAAGGCGTAGAAAAGTTAAATGACTCACTCAAGGTGGCTTGCTAAGTGACAGAACTGGGACCAAAATCCAGGGCTGGTGCTGCCTCTGCTGAGCAAGGCATGGAAGAAAGGCTAATGACTTCTAATTGAAATGTCTACCAGGAGTGTGATGAGCAAGCGTGGGTAACGGCTGCCCCGACTCGGGCTGGGCCGGCATCAGGCCAAGAGCAGCCTGTTTCCCAAGCATTCTTTCACTTGTTCAAGAGATCATGAAAATTAAATTGGGCTATAACCAGGCCTTAATTCCCCACCCTTGATGTGAGGAGCCATATTTGTCTCATTAGCCTAGGTCATAAACTCCAGCAGGAGGGAGCAGAGGAGGCGGAGGAGAAAGTGAGGGAGGGAAAAGAGAGAGACCGTAGGAAGAGAAAGCCAGCAGGAGGAAGGTGAGGGGGTATGTGAAGGTCAGCACTGGGCACCACTTTTGATTAGGAGCAGTCCCCTCCCTCGCATAATCATAATTATGTGTTAAGCTCACGTAGCTCTTCATAGCTTTTTAAAACAGCCGCGTGTGCTCTCTCTTGCGATCCTCATTACCTTCCTGGGAGGCAGACAGGGTAGAGGAGACCAGTCCCATTTGACCAGGAAGGAATGAGGCCCTGAGCATTGACAGACTTACCCAACTGGCAGGCCCGGGCTAGTAAAACCCGTGTTTTTAACTCATACTCTGTAAACAGCAGGCCATTGTCAAAATCCCCTTGAGCTATCAGGAGCAGAGTACTCGTTTTTAATATATCATGCCGCCTCTCCTGTGCCTTTTGAAATAGAGAAATATACCAAATGAGGGTTTTTATTTCTACATAGAAATAAGAGTTTGAGCTTGAACGTTCTATTACCAAGGATTTTAAAATCCAATGGATTGTTCTGCTTCTTCAGCTCTATTGGAATATGAATGAATCACTTTATTGATTAAGCCAGTGGACTAAGAGTAAAAACTCAGAATTGTTTGTGTTCAGTTTACAGAGATCTGTGCCACAATTGCATGTATTATAGAAATTTGATCTAAATCAGGCATGCAAGTCTTGGCTTCAAATTACATCTCTTAGATGGGTGTCCTCCATATAAAGTAACTAAAGGGAATTGACTATCTTTAAGAATAAGGGTCCTCAGAGAGCCACAACAAGATAGACTTTTGGAAAAGGACTGAGGTGCTGTACAGTGATATGGGCTGTCAAATCAGGGAAGCTGAGTTCAAATCCAGTTGTTACCACTTAATAGACAGTATAACATGGATAAGAAGGTAATTAAGAGTATTGATTTGAGATTCAAATAGATCCAGGTCCAAATCCTGGACCTACCACCTTAAGAGAGTTATTTTGAACCTCTCAAAACTTTAAATTCCACCATCTATAAAATGGAGATAGTCATACCAGATTGTGCTGAGCAAATAGTAACTATTATTAAGAAACATAAATTCCTCAATGGAAATATATTTTATGATATCCTTTGCCTAAATTGCAAACTGTCAGACTTAAATAGCTCAGCTATGACATATAAAATTTTCCCAATAAAAATATTGATTGGACACTCCTTATTTATTACTTTTATTTGTTGTTATATTGATATTAATATGGCAAATGTTTCTAAAATTTGCCTACCCTAAAAAATAAATAGATTATATTTCTGTTTCAAATAAGTAGAGTTCATCACACGATACTAATAAACCTCTGTTGAATTTTGTTGAAAAATAAGACTTTGTCCATTTAAACAGCTTTCAAGGATTCAAAAGAATAAAATATCTGATAAATGTCTTTTAAATAAAATTCTTAAGAATTTAGTGGACAATTTTAGTTGGAGGCAAACCTAAGCTTTCCACATTTAGTAATTTTGCTATCATCTCTGAAGTTAATGCAGCATTTTCTGGAATTGTTTTAGTGATAAGATTGGCCCATATTTATAATGCTGAATCTTCAAAGGAAAATCAGTTTGTCAACATAAATGGTCAAGCACAATTTTGGGATCTCCCAGGGGAAAAAAATATCTCAGTAACTAGAGGGTAAACAACAACCTTCATGGTCAGCAGAATTTCCAAGCACCTTTTAAAGGAAATAAATTGAATGACCTTTGGACAGAGAAAATCCAAAGATGCTCTGGCTTCTAAGACCCAATTTGGGGGTTAATTATAAAGGGTTAACGAAGGCTATTCTACCTCCTGACGTCTGAATCATTACAGGTGGCTTGCCATCGACTGAACTAGACAAATAGCACCAAGCCTTTGACTGTCTGTCCTGTGGAAAGTCAGCTCAAATGTCATTATTTCTGCCCCTGGGAGAGTTATTTTCAGAGCAGAACAGTACAATATCCAGAGTCAGGGTGCCCAGATTTGAATCCCAGGTACTCAGAGCTGACATGCAAGGCAAATTTCTAAGCAACATACGTATAATTACATTTGATACTCATAACCCTATGAAGTAGATACCTGTATTATTCCCATTTTAAAAGTGAGGAAACTGAGATATGGAAAAAGTAAGTAACTCTCCCAGGATCACATAAAAAGTATTGGAGCTAGAATAGAACTCACACAACTTGGCTTCCTGCTGCTCTTCATCCTCTCAAGGTCAACCGTTTATCAGCTACATGGCTTCCTACAAGATACTCAGCCTCTCCATGCCTCCTCATCTGCTAGATGGAGGTAACTGTAGATTGCTAAAGTATAACAAACTTATTAAATGGTTAAAATAATTAATAAAGATAAATCCTGTGTGTTTTTTCTCAATGCAGCACCTGCCACATAGTAAATGCTCAACAAAGGCTATTTATTAGTTATAATACCGTCTTCTTGGTGACAGCAGGGACCACATTTTATTCTTCATCTATACATACTGCTAAGCAAGTCACTTAACCTCTCTCAGAGTTCATTTTTTTCATCTGTAAAATGGGATAGTATAATAACATCACAAAGTTATTTTGGCACATAAAAGACTCCAAAAAATACTTGATGAATTAGTGGAATCTCTTCACGTAGCACCTACTGCAGTGCCACATGGAAATAAGGACTGCAATAAAAACTTCTTGATCACAGCAATCCATAATGTAAAAATTATAATGTTGCCTCCTCCTCACTCCTCGGGATCTGTGAGGATAAATGAGACAGTCTCTAGGAGAGAGATTGTTAGGAGAAAGGTGCTTTATAAATCTAAGGGGTTGCTATTAATGATGATCATCATCATAATAAATTTGGTGTTTAAGAAATCATAACTCATCATGCATGACTCCTCAAGGGATGCCTATCAAGGCCTCCTCCTTCAATGACACAGCAGCAGCTAGTGCCTGAGGTTTTGAATCTATGGAAATATGAGAGGGAAGAGAGGGATGTTACAGAGGGAAGTCAGATGGAATTTGAGCTGGCCATTTAGAGAGGATCTTCTCTTCCATGCCCTGCTCCCTAATGCCCCTCCACACTTCTCATACCAGGTCCCCTTGGGTGGGAACAGCAGAGCTTGGGGTTTGATCTTCAATGTCACAGGCCCAGGCACTCAAACACGTCCGCGCATCCAGTGCCCATCAGATTCTTGAAGACACTCCCCCAGAGCAAAGTCTCTGTAAACCAGACAAGCTGGGTGGATGTTTCCTTTTGGCAGCTTGATGGAAAGCTGCCTATTCAGTGAGCCACAGTTGTAGCCCCAAAGGCAAAAGACTGGCCCATACTGAAAAGATGAAGTTAAGACAAAGCTAGCATCACATCATAATGGCCAAGAGCCTACAGATCTGAACAGGAACCCTTGTGGCCCTGCTTCAACTTGTTGGGCAACCTCTTCAGAGGTTCTATTTCCAGTAAATCAAAACTATGCTGCGGGGAAGGGTTAAAGGAGATAGAGTCCATGATGTGTCTGGCATAGCAACTGACACACCTAAAGCCCTCAGGTGATGATAGCAGTCATCATTGTGGTTATTGTGCTGCTAATATTTTTATTTTGATCAATCAAAGAAAAAATGTGTAGCCAGATCACTGTGAGGGGAAAGGAGCCCATCAGATGATTGCTCCATAATTTGGTGTCGGTGGGTTAACAGTGTCCCTAAAAGAATTGCAGCAGGCTGCACAAACTGCCTCAACTCAGAAGACATGGGTACAGAAACCAGACACAAACACATTCATTTATAGATTCGGATATCCATTTCCAGTAACCTAAGCACATCAAGTAAACAGGAAACCAAATTAGCCATTGGAAGATGATGTGGTGAGCATGAGACCAAGGGAAACAGGGAGGTCCCATGAGGTAGTTATCCAGGTATGTCAAAGCTAAATGGTCTCTCCCACAATAGACTCCGCCTCCTAAGTGATCTGAATACTTGGGTTTCATGTCAAGTGCATGACATTCAGATACCTCTGTTTTACTGGGAACAGAGGCTTGGAGAGGCTGCCACACATGTCTAAGCAAGGCATCTGGATCCCTGCGCAGATCTCTATGCTCTTGGCCATTATGATACGATGCCACCAAATATCGTGTCTCCTTCCAGTGTACAGAACTGAAGTCTTGCTCCGCATTCCTCAAAATACATGTAGAAAACCTCCATCCATAAAGTAAGGGTTTTGAAGTCAACTAAACCTGGATTTGATTCCCTGCTCCTCCACTGACAAGCTGTGCAACCTGGGAAACATCACTGACTTCTCTGAACCTCAGTTTGCTGATCTATAAAACAGTGTCATGAGTCTTAGAAAGAATGTTTATAAATACTTAGCACAGTGCCTTTGTGGTTATTGCTATAATAACTATTAATTTAGTTTCATTAAATCTACTCTTCCTTTAATTTCTATAATTCTGGTCCTATAGGCGAATCCTAAACACAATGTTTCAATCTACAACTCCCATGTCCATCCGATCACACAAGTATAGAACATCTTGGTGGTTGACCATATCTTAAGATGCTTCAATTCGCTGATGCTTTGCTGCTTTTTGGATGCTTTACCTTCAGAGGGTGACTTCATCACCTAATTCTGGGGATGCCTCCCTGTAGCTGGCGTGTGCAGGGAAAAGAAGTGGAATTCTGAAGGACCAGAGGAATGCAAAGGACTGAATATTCTGTCAACACCAAGCAGGTTTGGGCCTCATAAAGTGTGGCCATTTCTATTCTTCTGCCCAGAAAACCATTTCTTCCCCTCTTACTGTGCGTCAAGCAGCCAGCATTAATGCGAGTGTCCATAGCAGCATCTATAGGAAAGCCCCATTTCACTATGGGCCATTCTTCATTTACCCTAATGAAATCTTAGGATAAAATGTCCCAGAGAGCACTTTCCCCAGCGTCTTTGAACAGTCACTTTCTCTTTATTTCCCAATGAATGCACGGGCACTCTTCATGAAGAAACACGCTCACAGCCAGCTCTCCATTCCCTCTAGGTTGCTTGCAAGTCTTCCTGTGTTTTTAATCTCCACTGAGCTCCAAAACCAACTGTGCTGAATGATGTGAGTACCAGGCCTCTCGTTTCAGTAAGGAGACGACTGAATGGAAGTCCAGGAAGATTAATAATAAATAAATAGAAATCCACACTCTGCAAAAGCACCAGTTTGTAAAAATATATAGAGAAAGAGTGGTGGAAAACTCCAGTATGAAATGGGGGCAATGCTGGCCTGCTCTTTAATACACTGGAGATGAGGGCCAAGAATTCAGAACAGGGAGCGTCTGCAGCGAAGTGTAAGGATGGGGGCTTGGGATTCAGATCACACAGGGAAAGGGGTTGTTGATTTAAATGGTGTGGGATAATGGAGAAGGTGTTGCTTACAGCGGTAACCAATGTTGTTTATTTGGGATACAAGCCTGAGAATATTATTACAGCAGAGAAGAGAGGTTATCTCTTGTGAATCGCCTTGAATTATGGGGGGAGCGAGAGAGGCTCACGGCGTATGACATTTAGAATTGCAATTTCTAAGCAGAGCGCCATGTCTGATATATCATTTATTGTCTCTGCCTCCATCCTTCCAAAGCTGCATTCACTTCCCTGGGTTTCCATTTTCGCGTTGATTTGGAGGACATTTATTTTCTCTTCGCCACAGAATCATATTTTCTCCCCTCTCGCAAGGTTTGGTTCATCGCTAAATATTCAGGTCCAGGAAGCGATTCTCCTTTCTCTTTGTGCATCATTTGTCTTTCTCTGGAGCTGTGCCCCTTTAGTTGAAAGCAAGAATCTACACAAATAAATAAAGGGCACAAGAGAAGACAGAGTGGGTGGATGAATGGATTGGAGTCTTGCGCTTGAGTCTTCCCTTTTTTTTTTTTTAGCTGATTTTACAGGAAGGAACAGTGCTCGTGTGATCAGGAATCAGAACCCTGCTGGCTTAGAAGATTCAAAAGGCAGTTTGTCAGCACGTGGTGTAGTCCTACTCCTCCCCAATCAACATGTAGAGGTGCCGACTCTCGGTAGATCTTTGAAAATGGAGTTTCCACACCACTCTCCCTGCATTTTGTTGGAAATGAAGATTCCAGACACAGACATTCCAATTTTATAAATCCAGTGATTTTTAGAACTGAAAGGGATTGATATCTGCATTTTTTTGGCAGCTAGAGAAACAGAGGTCTCAGAAGGGAACTGACTTGATCAAGGTAATACAGTTCCACATGTGGCTGTATACGTATAGATATATATTTTCTGTAGCGCTTTGAAAGCCTCCTGTTGTCTGCATGTATGTGGGAATTTCACTCAGCACCAGGTCAAGACTGGACACTGGGAGTACCTAGAAGTACCTTGCAGCTCTTCCCTACCTGATTCTTGCAACCTCCCTGGGGCTGTGTAAAGGTGTATGGGAAGGTGCAGCCACCTTCGCAAACCTAAATTGCATCCCTGCCTACTCTTGAGGGAAATGGCTTCTCCTGTTCTCACCATTCTGCATCCCACACACAGGCACTAGCCACTGCCATTTTCCTTCTTCTAGTCTCTCCATAAACTGAGGCTTCTGAAAACTAAAGCTAGCAACGTCTGTTGTCTTCAAGCAACTTCTGCTTTCAATCCTGCAGCTAAAACTCTGGAGATGTATCATCTCCAGCTAAGATCTGGTAACAGCCCAAGTGCCCATCAGTAGATGAGTGGGTAAAAAAGCCATTGTACATTTACACAATGGAATAGTACGCAGCAGTAAACAAGAAGGATCTTTTATCCTTTGAGACAACATGGAGGGACCTGGAGAATATTATGCCAAGCAAAATAAGCCAGTCAGAGAAAGACTAGTATCACAGGATCACACTCATATGTGGAATCTAATGAACAAAATAAACTGATTAACAAAATAGATGCAGAGACACAGAAACCTGGGACAGATTGTGGAATCTCAAAGAGAAGGCAGGGGGGATGTGGATTGGTGGCTGGGTGGAAAGAGATTAACCAAAGAATTTATATTCATACTAGGGGCCTGGTGCATGAAATTCATGTATGGGTAGGGTCCCTAGGCCTGGCCGGCAATCAGGGCCTATCGGGGCCTTCCGGTTACTGGCCAGTGCTTCCCTTCCCCAGCTGCCAGCTACCACGCTGCCCCTGGTGGTCAGCGCACATTATAGCAAGCAATCAGTCTCCCAGTCTAACTCCCGCAAGCACAATTTGCATATTAGGCTTTTATATAGATAGATATGCATAACCCATGGACACAGACAATAATGTGGTGAAGGCCTGAGAGGAGCAAAGGGTCAAGGGGGGCGGAGAAGGGAGACATTTATAATACTTTCAAAAATAAAGATAAATTTAAAAACAAACTAATGAATAAAGAAAAGAGAACACAAGACACACACAAGTTAACATTGCAACAAATGATTTTGCCACACTTGTCTTGGACACTCCTGCCCCTGGAGTTTTGTTTATGCTCAGCCTTCCACCAGGAATGCTCTTCCCCTCCCCTGAAGCAATCCAAGTTCAGTACCCTGCATTGTCCAGGAAGCCCTTCTGACCTCTTCACAGAATTCGTATGGCATTCCCTCACTGTGCCACTGGTTTTATTTATTATTTCATGTTTCAGGCCTTTGAGACTTTTTTCTTCATTCAGATTGTTAATTCCCAGTGGCTCTTTTGTATCCTCCAAGCCAGGCTTGGAGTAAGGCTTGGGTTTGAATCTTGAGCAAATTATTTTTCCTCTTTGAGACATCATCATAACCTCAGAATGCAGCTAGTAGCATTTTTCCTCAGAGATTTATTGTGGCTTGTTTTTCTTCTGATTATATAGGTGATACAGTCTCATCGTAAAAAATTTAAAAATAAAGAACAGAATATAAAGGTCACATGAATTTCACTTTCTTTGTGTAAGCACCATTAACATTTTCTTGGCCATCTTTCATATATCTTGTTACAATACTTTCTCTCTCTATACATATATGTGTGTGTGTGTGTGTAATTTTACATTTTATATAACTGAGGTTATTTCAGACATTCTGTTTTTTTACATAGAGAATATTGAAAATCATATGCAAGAGTGTCAAGCATCATAAATTGAACAAGAAATATTTGTGTAATCTGAGTTTTAATAAATACTTTTAAATGAATGGAAAAAACAGTGTTTCCCATAGAATGTGGAAAAGAAAGGAAAGCGGGAGATGTCCCCTGGACTATTTCCTGTCACTAGGCAAGACTTCACTGAAAACATTCCACTTCAATTAGCCCAGGGCTCAAAGTATGTGTCCTGAAGGACAAATGACGTTCTAATTGGAAACTCTATACCCAACACTTTGATCTGATTTCTTCAGCTTCGCGTGGCTTCGGGACATCCTCTGAACTCTCATTTTACCCGCTGAAAGCACTGAATGGGGTGCACAGAGCTGTACAACTTGGGCAAAATGTTTACTGAAGCTGAGACCATCTAGACCAGACTGATATGTATCTTCTCTGGAGATCTCATAGGAGAGGCTCGGGCATCCAGTGAAGAAACGAAGCTTTCTTATCTTTAATGGTCCTGTTTTCATTTAGGCCTATTTCCTGTTCTACCCCTAGTCGAGAGAGAGGGCTTATTAAGTCAGCTCTCTCTCCCATCCTCCACCACCCTGGCCACACACATGCCTTTCTGCAGACCTAACAATTTTGATTTCCCTTCCTCCCTGGGCCCTTTAATCACCTTTGTGGCTCCGCTCTGCACATGCCCCAGTCTCCATATCCTTTTAAGGCTGTGTAAACTCCGAGCTCCTCCTGCTTTCCAATGGAGTGAAAGAAACAAACATTTTACAACCCAGCTCACTCCTTCTTGAACATGAAAAATGGGCATATCTCATTTATTAGTAAGGACATTAAGACTTACGTTAGAAAACTGAAAGAGCCATCCCCTTTTAACAGTCCTCATTTAAAGATCAAATTCAGGCCTAGGAGGAATTCTGTTTTCATGATAAATGTGGTAATAGGATGTTTCCCACTCTCTGACAACATCCCACTGTCGGGGCAGTGACAGGCGTCATATCGTTTTTCCTCCTGTCCATGCAGAGAGGCTAGAGTCTGTGTGCGAGTCAGACAATCCATCATCACCTGTTTATACCACCAGAAGTATGACTAACAGATTGATAAACATTTCTTCTTCTGCTGACTAATCGGCTGCAATATGGTACCTGCTCTGACTCATAACAGCCCTACCTTCCTGTTCACAGCCATGCGGGTTGTGACCAGCTCCTAGCAGGTGTGCGTTTGCAACAGGATGGCCTTGACTGGCAGTGGCCTGGGCTTCCTTCGTGAAGAGCACAGACGTCCAGGGCCAGGACTGTGAATTTCTCACGCTACCCTATTTTCTTCAAGGCATTCATCACTATTTGAAATTAAATTACTTATTTATTGTCTGTCACTCCCACTAGATAGTAAAAGGGAGATGTTGTTTAGCTCATCGCTAAAATGAATTCCCTTTGCCGCCACCTAGCCTCTTCCCACATCTCACTTTCTGAATGAGAAATACAACAAATGGGCAATTCCCTGCACACACTACCCCTGGCATTACCTTGTTTTACTTTCTGGGTTTGTAATAGCATCTATTGTCTTTTCACATGGTATGTAATCAACGATGAAGAATATCCTTTATTGTTTGTCTCCCCTGGTGAGAATGAGAAGTTCATGCAGGCTGAAACCTTTGTCTGTTTTGTTTACAGATGAATCCCAAGAACCTAGAAAAATGACTGAGACCAATAAGGAAAAAAAAAAAAAACCCAAAACAACAACAAAAACCATTCCCTTTGCCCTCTAGCTCCTGGAAGAGTGCCTGGCATATAATAATTGCTCAATAACTACTTATTGAATAGGTTGCTTTCCTCTGGAAGCTCCTGAGTTTATGAGTATTTTCTTCAGTGTCCAAATATTTGCCCATCCAAATGCCTTTCCCTCATCTTCCTTTGTCCCTAGTTAACAGGCTCTGGTGGGAGATAAACAAATGTTTGACCAATTAACCAATTAATATATAACTGAATTGACTACTCAAAGCTCCATGCATGATGGCTGACACCCCATGTCTGACCCTTTCTGACAGCCTGTTCCTCAACATCATTAACACTGAATGATCATGTTAATAGTTCAATTCAACAAACATTTCCTTAATACCTACTGAATTCCAGTCACTATGCCAGACACTGAGTAGGGCAGCCAACAACACTAACAAGTGCTTTTGAGCACTTTCTTCTCGCCAAATACCATGCTAAGCACTGCACATGCATGTTCCCATTTAATCCTCATAATAACCATCTGAGGCGTGATTAGTGTTTTGCCCATTTTACAGACAGAGAAACTTAAACCTTGAGAGGTAGCTTGTCCAAAATCAGGCAGATAGTAAGCCAAGACAGCAGAGCCCAGGTCCTCACTCAGACAGCCTTACCCCAGAACTCACACCCTTAAGCTCTGCAATGACCTAAAGATGAAGAACGACCAGAAGAAATTAATTTTCTTGGAGAACAATGGTTATATTGAGGTATGAGAAGAAAACAACATGTTCAAAAGTTCTGAAGCCCTTATCTTTTAGTCTCTGATTCCTGAAATAAAATATAGCACACAGTAATAAAGACATTTTGGCTAAAAGAAAAAATGATACTAACCAATAAAAAGAGGTAAAAATACAAGGGAGAAACATCAATTCTAATTGGAGGAAGCTGTGAATAATCCAGGCCAACTAAATTGTTTAAACTAGACCTGAAAGAATATGTAAGATTCTAAAAGATATAGAGGCGAATCATCATGGATAATGTATTGGTTAGCTATTGCTACATAACAAGTTGCTGTGAAATTAGATTAAGTCAAAATTGGACATTTATTATTCCTCCGGTTTCTGTGGATTTGGCATCCAGGAGCAACCTTGCTGGGTGATATCCACTTGGGATCACTCCTGAGGCTGGGACTGCAGTCTTTTGAAAGCTTAACTAACAAGAACATACTCTTTCAAAATGACCCATTCACATGGCTGGAAAGTTGTGGCTGGTTGTTTGTCAGCTCCTCCCCACAAAGGCCTCTCCACAGGCTGCATAAGTGTCTTCAACAACATAACAATCGACTTTCTCCAGAGAGAAAGAGAGAGGACCAGACAGAAGCTATCTTTTTAATGATCCAGCTTCAGAAATGGCATAGCATCAACCCTGCTACATTCTACAGTGAAAGGCAAGTCACTGAGTCTGACTCAAATTCAAAGGAGGGGAATTGGACTCAAGAATTTGCAGACATATTTTAAAACCACCACAGAGGCAGCCCGTGGGAAAGCACGGGACAGGTTATGGAATAACAAGCTATCCAATGTCCCAGTTAATGGACTTCTATGACCTGGTGACCTTTCTTATTTTTGCAATTTTCACATCACTGCAACTATTTCTGAGAGTTTGAGCCCTTGGTCTTTGTCATTTTGCAGAAAGAATCGTTCAACACTTTTCACGCAGTTCATCCATTCCCCCATCTAATCTAATAAAAGAGTAATATGCAAATTAACCATCACTCCGAGACACCCAAGCCACGCCCACCATCCAAGCCACACCCACCACCCAATCAGAGTAGCTATATGCAAATTAACCCAGCCAAGATGGCAGTTAATTTGTATACACAGGCTTGGAGCGAAGACTGAAAACAGCCTAGAAGGAAGCCCAGTGCTACAGAAGGAAGCCAAGCGGCAGAGATGGGAGGGAGCGAGGCAGCAGAGAGGGGAGGGGGTGAGGTAGCAGAGATGGGAGGGAGCGAGGCAGCAGTGACTGCGGAGAGGGGAGGGAGCAAAGCGGCAGAGAAGGGAGGGAGCGGAAGCAGCAGAGATGGGAGGAAGCGAGGCAGCAGAGAAGGGAGCGAAGCCTGCCTCGGCGGGCTTCGCTCCCTTCTCTGCTTCGCTCTGGCTCAGGAAGCCCTATTCTTACAGGAATAGGCTGAGGAAGCCCTATTCTTGCAGGAATCTTCCTGCAATGGGCCTCTAGTTTTATTTAAATGTAGTTCTAGTCTTGTGTTTAGCACTGGAAACATAAAAACAAAAAAGACATGACCCTTGCTCTCCAGGAGTTTGTGGCCCATTCAGTAATCACATGTGTAGTCCATACAATAATCAAGAAAAATATGCCAGGGGCCATAATACAGTTATGTACAAAGTGCATGGTAATGTACAGGAGGCTGATTTTTCTCGTGAGGGGGACCTTGTTGCCTGTTAAGGTGTTTGGACTTCATCTTCTTTGCTATTACGGGTTTTAAGCAAGTATGTGTGCCAAGATTCAGTTCTGAATCTTAGGAAGACAATTTTGATGGCTATAGAGAGGATGGAATTGGTGGAGGCTATATGAGCAATGACGTGTGGAATGGCGAGCACAAAATATTCTTGAAAGATGTTTATTGGGAATAATTAACAGGACCTGGTGATTAATTACATAGGCAGAAAAGAGGTTGAGAACAGATTTCTGGAGGGCATATGACAGTCTCATTAACTAAGATAGGAAATGCAAGAAAAGATCCAGGTGTTTCGTAGGGAAGAAAATGAAGGAAGTTCCATTTTAAACATATTGAGTTTGCAATGCCTTTGGTTACACTGTTGAAAGCTGTGTCCCATAGGTGATAATATGCAACTGAAGTTTCAAGAGAAAAGTTCCAGCTGGAAATATAAATTTTGGAAATACTGGCATTTGTGTGCTAGTTAAACTCATGGTGTGGAAGGAGAGCATCTAAAGGACTTGTAAAGTGGAAAAGGCAGCCAAGAATGGGACCTTGGGGGATACCAACACATAAAGGGTAGTGAAGAAAGAGAAGGCATAAAGAACAGTAAAAAGGAATCCAAAAGAGGAAGAAGGGATTTCAAGGTCATGAAACCCTCAGGAGAGATTCTCAAGGAGAGAAGATCAACAGGAAAAAGGGGTGGAAAAAAAGCAGAGACATCAAATTAGAAGCAGACTAAAAATTATACTTCACACAATTGTCAATTAGGAGATGATTAATCACTTGAGCATTTCAGGAAGGTGATGTGGGACAGAATCCAGCTGCAGTAAGTGGAGGGGTGAAAGAGAGGTAAGGGAGTGAACACAAGGGTGGACTACATTCGTCAAAAGTTTGAAAGTGAAGAACAAACACCAGAGAGATTGAGTGCTATTGTTATAAGGTGGGAAAGTGCAGCGGGATCCGTATCCTTCCATCCCATTAAGGTTGTGTTTTCAGGATTCTGTTTTATTCTCAGCCTAGTCTCAAAAAAGAAGATTCACTCTCCCTTTGGTTTTTGCAGCTGCTTCTACCAGAGCATGTCATTAAAGGGAAGCTGTTTTAAAGGGCCAAGGAGAAGAACTAGAACAAACTCAGGATGTCAACTTTGAGACAGAATGCCTGTGACCCAAAAGAATCTGGATTTACCAGTCTGCTCATTATATCCCATGCATCGAATCCCCTCTCAATTCTCAACGGGATTAACTGGTCAAAAATTTATAACATTTTTCAAGGTAAGTGAAAGCCAAGTAATTATTGATGAAGGCAACCACAAAAGAGGAATGTATGTGTTTATTTGATTTATGGAAATCTTCCCTTTGCTCTGGGGACACAGCATAGGCCCATGAATATAAAAATCTTAGATTCACAGTATTTTTTAATCAGAGCAATATTTTCATGAGTTATCAAGAAGAACCAGAATCTAGAAGTGAATTTCCATATTGGTAGATGAAAGGACAAAACCTGAAGATTCAGAAGGTATGAGAGGAGTGCCATTGGACGATGATAATTAGCCACTGATGGGCAAAGGCGGGCATCTTAGTGCAGCTTCACCAAGCACTTGGTTATCAGGAAGAACAGAGAAGCAGAAGGCAGTCTCTAAAGAACATAAGACCCAGTTTAAAGAGATCTTACCAAGAGTCAATCCTTTTTTTCTCCCTTAGTAAAAATAACAAAAAAAGGTGTATATGAAGCATGAAAAATAAAAGGAAATACTGCCCATCATCCCAGTGTTCTAACGTAAGTACTGTGACAGGTGCTTCTTTTTAATAACAATAGAAATAACCACGATTGATTACATTTCTCAATTTCACAAAACATTTATCAATCATTTATCTGTGCCAGTGACCCTGTTAGATGCTGGCGGACAAAACAACTCTGTTCCTGACCTTGTGTACCTCATATTCTAAAGGGAAAGCAGACACTGAATAACTAAAATAGATACTTAATTGACTACCACTGGGATTGGTAGCATGAAAAAGAAGCACAGAATATTAAGAAAGGGTTATTAGCCCCACATCCCCAAGCACTCTTGCTTTATAATGACCTGTCCTTTACTACCTGAATAAAACTCAAGCTCCTTTCTGATTTGACTGCAAGTCCTGTCTCTGCATGAATATTCCTGAGAAGTCCCTGGGCAGGTACTTACAAGTCCAGGTTGCCTCTGATCAGCCCAAGTTTCCTCTAAATCCCCTTGAGCCTCCTCTTCAGCCTATGCCAACTCTCTCTGCTTGATTTCACCCATGACCACAGAGGGGTCCTTTATTCTTTAGCAGCATTTATCATACAAGGCTAGCTCTACATTAGTCACTAGTAGAATTCTATTAAAAATCTGCAGTGAGTGAAGAGAATGGAAAAAGAGGAAAACTGAAAGAAGGAGGACTGGATTGATTATCAGCCGTCTTTGCATTAGCTACCCACCACACACCTTGTCGCAGGGAATCTCCTACTGGAACCCTCCTCTCTCATTCGTCTCTTAGCTCCTGCCATCTTCCTAGGATCTGTGTTGACTCAGAACCAGGTCCTTCCTACCATTTCCTCTCTTCTTCCCAATGCCAAGGCTCCTTACAGACTAATGATCAGAGATACACTCTGATAAAGCTAAAAGCGATGGCACAGCAGAAAAGCTTAGCATCCTCATGTTATTATGCAGAAGAGCTTAGTGACCTTAGTCTACAGTTCATCACATCAGCTCGCACCATCTTGACTTTCATAGCGAAAGGGCCGATAAATGTCTTCTAAGCAAAATACCAGGTTTCTCCTGGAGAATAATTTTTCAGGACCCCTGGAATACAGAAGTGGTTCAAGTCACTTTATGGCTGTTGTTCGATAGCAATCCTTCCTTTTGCCTATAACAATCCATCAGTGGGAAAATATGAGCTCTTTGTAAACGAGGGAGTGCAAATTTAAACGGTCATTTTGATCTAAACCCTGGGCAAAGATTTAGGCATAAAAATTCCCAACCTAGAGTTATATTTCACAGTGGGGGGGGGTGGGGGGGGAGTGGAAGCAATCTAAATATCCAACAATAGAGAAATGATTAAATAAATTATGGTGAAATTATTTGATAGAATATTATGTAGCCATTCAAATGGCATTCACTTAGACTTATGGCAATATAGAAAATTACATGTTACAATACTAAGTTAGAAATGCATGATTCTGCATTTAACATAGGTATTAATATCAAATATTCAAAATGTATGTGTTCCTAAGTCCTAAAAAAAAAAAAATAGAAGAGTAACTAGTGTGACTATCTTTCTCTCAGCCCCCAAAATCAGTCTACACAAGACTGATCTGACACTAAACAAGACAGAGGAAAACAAACATCTGAATACTATAAGAACCCCCTGAGGAGCCTGAAGGATGGTAATCTTAGGAAGGAAGGAGCGGGGGTTGCGGGGAGGGAGTAGGCTGACAGACTAGACACTCCAGGTACAGCAGAGGATGAATTAGAAGAGAGCTTTTACATTCTGCTCCTGCCTCTCCCCAGTATGGTCTTGAAAGAGTCATGGCTTCCCCATTACCCCTGTAAGATAAAAATCATGGTGTCAGCAGGACAATAACAGAAAACACCCAAAACCCTGTTGGGGGTGAAGGACCAGCGAGAAAAGGTAGAGGTGAGTCAGCAGCTTCTCTGCTCCAGCCTACAGAGTGGTGGAGGAAAACCCAAGACAATGGCTTTCACAGCCTCTAAAGTTGATCCACAGTAAAAAGTGCACGTTTCCCCCAGTGCACGTATTTGTGTGTGGTAATGATATAGAGATACAGAGATGAAACAGAAGTTTCAGTAAACAGTACTTGTATTTATCATCTGTGAATTACTCTGATATTTTCTGTTATATTAAACTAGGGGCCCGGTGCACAAAAATTTGTGCACTCGGGGTGGAGGGAGTCCCTCAGCCCGGCCTGTGCCCTCTCACAGTCTGGGACCCCTCAGTGGATGTCCTATGATGGCCCCAGTCTGCCAGGCGCCTTTTGTGTGTGTGTGTGTCACCACTGGGGACCTGCCCCCAGCCGCATCTGAGGCTCAGAGCAGTCCT